>JAVTVY010032500.1:0-13633 GCA_036873755.1 Hanleya hanleyi
GCTATCTGTAGTTTCCTTCAAATCCAGTGAAGGTGGATATATATCCTTCACTGCGTCATTTATATAGCGATTATCCACAGCAAGAAGATCGTCTATATGGCGTTTGGTGAATGAGAAGGAACGGGCTTTGAATGGATCGGTTTTTGAAAGCGCCTGCATATAGTCATATTCATAAGAGAACAGATACAGGTCAGCCAACAGGGGTGCACAATTGGTACCCATTGGAATACCTATATGCTGCTGATATATTGTGTTGCCAAATTTCACATAGATATTTTTAATGAGAAATTCAAGCAACTCTATAAACAAAGAAACATCCATGAATGATATCTCTTGTATGTAGTCGAGCTAAAGAATGCTTTATGGCTTCCGACATTAATATATCTACGATCAGTTTTCATGAACACAGATACTATTAATGAACTTATACGGTCAATAAGGTCCTCATGAGGGATTGTAGTATAGAGAGTCGAGAAATCCCATGTGGATACATGTCTGTACGGTATGTGACCTTTAGCATCAAGTTCTTCCGTAAGACATTTTGAGTTTTTCAATATCCACATACATTCAACGCCAGAGTTCCTTGAAAATAGTGGCGCAATACCTTTCCCAAAATGCTTTTACCTCCTGAAGGGCCCTCGTCAATAGGGTTGAAAGAAGCTTGGTGGTGCAGCTTCTAGAACCAGCTATGAATCTAGCTTTGTATGGTGATTTATGCATTTTGGGAGTCCAGTATATTTTTGGTATGTCGTTATGATTGGTTGGAAGACAAATACCTCTTTCCTTGAGAAACTTTTTGTGATTGTTAAATAAATCTTCCAGAGTAAATGCAGTTTGGGAGTAAGTAGACGTATTTGATGAAGATATGTCTACACTCAATTCTTTAACCAGCACCTGGTAATAGTAATATTTACATATGAATATTATATTATTCGGAGCTTTGTCTGCTGGGACTATGACGAATTTACTCTGGAGATTTGCTAGAACTTCTTGCGAATTGAGGTTTCTCAGTACTTGTTTTGCTAGGGGAAGAGAACTTCTGTCAATATGGCGGATTGTTTCAACGACCTTGCTCTTGGTGAGGTCCAGCCAATCAGCGAGTACTGTAGGTTCAACTTTTTCTCGCTTAGACCAATCAATAACGTACTGTTCTAATGCAGACAGGACTATCTTCTGGTCCGCCTTCAGATTTATTCTTCTCGGCTCTCTATATTTAGGTCCTTTCATCAGGAGTAATTTCAGATCCTTATCACTCACCACATCAAGGTCACCAGTCACATATGACGCAGTCAGTATGTCGGCACCTCTTCCCACTTCCGTTATATGTGTTGTAATAGAGTCCAGCCTGATAGCGATAACAAAATCTTGACCTTCCGCGGTTCTTCTTGGACCAGCTCCAGGTGATCGTCATTGACGATGAGGTAGACGTCGGACGTAAGTTAGAATAACGCAAGCTCTGCTCCGTCTGCTGTCATGGTGGCCAATGAAAAGAAACGGCTAGAGAGGCCTGTCTATATAGAGTAGTACAGGTTAGGGGCAATAGGGCTCGAAATGCGCTTGTACACCATGTGAGTCAATATACTAGCCTTTGCGCATTGCCCCGTATAAATGCGCTTTTATACTACTCCATGTGTATAATACTGCTACACTACTCTGCGTCGTTTTAAGGTTCGAATTGCGCTTTTCTACTACTACACCATGTGAATTGCTCTTCTACCTTCGTGAAAGTCCGTTATCATTCGGTGGTGTAATGTTATTTGTATAGGAATTCATTTAACCTAGGATTTGCGCATACATAGCTTGAGCACAAAAAGAGGATTGTAAATTACCCCGGGAAGAATGCCCTCCATTATGGACCAATGGCAAGACGATCATTCAACCAATGACCAACCCGTTTAGACAGCCAATCGACATCATGCTGGGTTATGGTATAGGACTTCATTTTAACCTGGGATTTCATATACCCCAGCTTGGTGGGATTGTGGCGTTTTGTGAGTGCGCGTTTTTGGACCAATCAGATACCGTTATTTCAACCAATAGATTTGCCCGAAGAAGAGCCAATGGAAGGGGCTCGCGCTCTTTTAGACAGCCAATCGACATCCACCCTATTCAGCATAAAAACCCTGAGCGAAGCGGGCAAGAGCGCATTCAATCACATTTCTTTCAAGATGAGAAGACCGTATGACAGAGAAAAGAAAAATGGAGAAGACAAGCGGAGTAGCAAAGATGTCGACGGGAGGGGGAAAGTTAGCGCAAAGGCCAAGGTGACAAGAAAAGAAAGAAGAGAGCTGGCGAGGGCCATGGAATCATTTTGGTTGTCAGAGATAAAGAACTGGACAATGAACAACACCAGCTTATAACGCTCCTTGATGGAAAAAAACCCACCAGGTATTAGATTACAGGACCGAATACAGCTATGGGTGTCAATGGTTGTTTTCACACTAGAGGAGTTGGAAGCAAAAAATTCACATTTCCCCATCTATAAACCTCCCAAATTTTTAGAATGACATTATAACGTTGTAAGGCGGAAACGTAATGTGTTTTGAGAGACGTAAGCCAGTTCATTTCAAATTTACAGTACTTTTAACACAGCCGTGCAGGTGAAATTCGACCTTAAAACCTGGAAAATGATAAAAAAAATATATTTGTGCAGCCGTTAGCCCTATGAATTTTTCAGGATTACACGATAACATGCCAAGGTATAAATTTAAAGTTGTTTTAGATCTCAACTCTCGTTTATTAAAAATTTAACCCGCTTCCATATCTTGCAAAAAGCACAGACCATTTTGTCTTTCTGGCCGAGACGAGGTTCAGACAGAAAATCTTTCCGACGTCCGCGCGCACGCATCCGGGACCTCTACGGTAGAGTATAAAAAAGCGGGCTGCCTCTCGTCTGCTACACACACCGACTTCAACCACATCATGACTGATGCTAGACGTGCACTGTTCAACGCATTCAACATGGGAGAGTCTGATGAAGCTTTGGTGAGAGAGCTAAGCGATAACGCTTTGAGGGAGAGTGCTGAAGCTATAAGAGATCGAGCCAGGGCGCATGGACTACCAGATCCTAGACTAATGACCACGCTCAATCGAGTACTCACTCGGGAGACTGCGAGAGAATTGAGGGAACTGTCCAGACGACAAGATATAGAGATAGACGACACTCTGGACGCCGACGACGATGATGATATTACAGACATAGAAGTAGAAGACGAAGAAGATGCACAGGCGTCACGTCGTCCACAAATGGGGTGGTTAAACACTCGCAGCATGGGCCCACCAGCAACTACAGCTTCGGAGGCGACGGCTACCACAACGATGGCTACGCAGTCAACACCACCACCCGAGGTGACCCAGTTGACGCGGCTAAGACAACAACTTCAAGAAGTGGAAGAGGAGAAGGCTAAACTACGCCTCCGACTGGATAAAGAGATAAGGAAATCCACATGCTCCATCTGCCAGGACGCTGAGATGGCGTACGCCTTTTTACCGTGTGGACACTTAGCCCTATGTGGTTCATGTCTTCTAACCTTATTAACCAATGCGGAGTGCTGCCACTGCCCAGACACAGGAGACTTTCATGTGGCTTTACGGTGCTCTGTGTGTCGGAGAAACGTATGTAGAGTCAAAAGAATCTACCGGTCGTGAACTATCTGATGACCAACCCTCTGTACTTCCTAACGGCCCTTATCAGCGCCAACCAATACTCCCGAAAGAGAAGCTTTCTAACTAAAAAGCACAACACCAATTCCCACACCTTCCCCTGCATAGAGTGAACACTGACACACATTAGTTGAATTTCTAATATTTATTGGCAACACAGTAGAATGAACATAAGATTTTCACCACGGTAGGCTCTTTGTGTTAAATTTTCTAATAGAGTTTTACGGTGTCACCATGATGGTAGAATGAACATAGAATGAACATAGAATGAGCATAGAATGTAGGAATACGGTAATGTCTGAATGTTAAATATTTAGTCAACAAGACTTGTTGAAATCATGTCTTTCTTGCCAGGTAATGTCTGAATGTTCGATATTTAGAATATTTAGCCAACAAGACTTGTTTGAAGTCTTCCATGTCTTTCGCGCCCTGGTGCACGAATATGAAGCCAGCAATCCGATCTCGTGGAATTCTCGGTGGGCAGGCCGCTTCCAATGCCTCCGCGATTTCCGTCTCGTTGATGTCGTGTAGCGCCCCAGTCATCACCGCGTCTGATGGTGGCATGATTACAAGCGTCTAGTCCGTCATTCATAATCCAGCCGTCGTCCATTAGAGAATATCCGCGTCCATAATCCAAAGACCTATTCCATTTTCCACATAACAGTATTAGCACCAAATTCAAAAAGACAATCATAGTATACATAAACATAGGCTTGTTTCCTGCAAGAGAGAAGCGGTCAACAGTTTTCAATGATGCCGGCAAGACATCATGATGTTCCAAAAATATCAAATCCGTATCGCTGATCAGTATTCTTAATCCATAATATTCGTTATAGAGTCGTCATCTAAAAAAGATGTATCTCAGTCACGCTTTGATTGTGACTGTTCATATGAGTACCATGAGGATCTTGAAGTACATGGGTTCATACGGCCCCTAGCCCCGGGTTAAGCGGAATTAGACACAAGTTACGAAACGTAGCGCCATAGATCTTGCACGCTACGTTCGTATTTTGCTATCAGCATGCGATATGTATCGCCAAATTTGAAAACTTTGAGTGGAGGCGCTTGGTGGAATAGCCCTGTTTTATAAGTTTCTGCAACAATGTTTTGTGACGTTGATTAAAATCATCACATTTAACACAGGATCTAGCAAATGCTACTAAGCGAGATATGTATACGCCATATGCAGGTCCCACTGGAATATTACTATCCAGAAAGGGATAGTTTACGATGTCGAAATTGTAATCATCTCTTTTGTCATAAAGTCGACGAGAGAGAATGCCCGCTTCATTTTTATAGAGATATAGATCTAAATATGATGTGCCTGTAGGGCTATCTGTAGTTTCCTTCAAATCCAGTGAAAGTGGATATATATCCTTCACTGCGTCATTTATATAGCGATTATCCACAGCGAGAAGATCGTCTATATAGCGTTTGGTGAATGAGAAGGAACGGGCTTTGAATGGATCGGTTTTTGAAAGCGCCTGCATATAGTCATATTCATAAGAGAACAGATACAGGTCGGCCAACAGGGGTGCACAATTAGTACCCATTGGAATACCTATATCCTGCTGATATATTGTGTTGCCAAATTTCACATAGATATTTTTAATGAGAAATTCAAGCAACTCTATAAACAAAGAAACATCCCATGAATGATATCTCTTGTGTCCAGACACGTATGCAGGTTCAACGACCCGTTGTTCTGACAGCCTGCACATTGTGCGAGACACAAGTGTAGAATGCGCGGTCTAAGATGATAAAGGAAAGGTTTTATTGTACTTTTTATAGATATACTCAGACATCTGGTCAGACAAGGCTTCATTAATTTCGTCTGTCAGGCCCTGAAGTTTACACCACGCAGGTATTTGCAGGGTGACTCCCTCAGGTAAGGGAATACGCGTATCTTTCTTCAACTTCCATTTACGAATATGTACCAGCAGCATGTTGTTGAACATAGAACAGATGAAGAACACATCGTCCCCCACACAAAATTTCGCTTGGTCACTCCCCTGGTCCTCAGTGACCGCCTCGATGACTTGACAATGTGTGTATCTCTGTACTCTTTTCCTTTGCTCAAACGACAAGGCGATATGCTTAGGTGGTTTGTCGTCCCAGGCTGATGCATTAAAGTGCACTTGCTCATCTTTCACGGTTACAGTTAAATAGGGAGTGAGCTCCCAACTGTTCATCTGGGCGGCCTGGTAGGCCTGCTGGATGATGTCATTCACCTACTCCACAGACATAGGGAGTAGCACCTCTTCCTCCGCACACACTTGCTGAGGCACTTGCTGAGGCTCTTGCTGAGGCATTTTTAAAGGTGTTGGGGACGGACACGTTTGGCAGGTGGATCGGACTCTTCCTGGTCTTCGTGGGCACGTTTGCTACCTGTACTCTCTTCGGGAATGTCTATGAATAAGGTGTGTTCCTCGGGTTGAAGTAGAGATGCTATTCCCTCATTCCCCGTCTCTCGCAGCGCCTCCAGGAAGGCCTGAAATGCTTAAGGACCTCGGCGTGGTAGGGTGTCGATGAGGGCTCTGTTTCGTGCCGTATTGGTATTGTGCGCCATGATTTCTTCTTCCATGTATGTAGTGATTATGTTTCTCACCAGAAGCAGATCACATAGTTCGGCCACATTCATCATCTCACTAATGATCTGGACACGGTGCTGCATCAGCTTAGCTCGGTCAGATGAGTCCATGGCTGTTGGCTCAGGTAGGTGCTGTTCAGGCAGGTCTTCAGTAGGTAGGCTCAGGCTGGTCAGGTAAGTCCTCAGGTAGGCTCAGGCTGTTCAGGTAGCTCCGGTCAGGCTGGCTCAGGCTGGTAAGTTTTCAGGCACGGTCAAGTAGGCAGGCCAATCAATGAAGCAATCCCATGAAAATCCCCACTTTTATACACCACCATAGAAGACCCCGGATGTACAAAGAACCCGGATGTACAAGAACCCGTATGTACAAGAACCCGTATATAGGTCAACCCTAAAATACCCGACTGTTCCCCCATCATCAATGCCCAGCTGTAAGTCCCTCTACATGTACAAGAATGATGTAAACAAGTCCCCAGATGAAAGAACAGGTCAGTACATGCATTCCTATTATTCAATATGACCTTGAACTATCACGTGACCTCTCCGTGATGGAAAAAAATCAGAACCAAGTACATCTCATACAGTCATACCCAGGTCACGCCCGATTCACGCAGACCGGAACTGGCGTCATTCCTGCGCAAAAACACCTCCGCACTCGTCCAAATATGAGTCAATATACTGTTTGTATACTACTGTCGAGCTTCGCTGGTAACGAAGGCAGCCATGTTGCATGAAATCTTTGACATATATGGAAGACCTTCCGCCAATCAGACATTTGCGTTATTTATAGAACACCACGAGGGAATGTTATCATGTTTATATGATGTGTAACTGTATTCTAAGATGAAGTGGTGATTGTAATTCAACGAGAGAAAACGTATATTTATTGAGCTGGTGTATTTTGAAGTTAGCCGATTTAAGAAACTTTCAGGTATGTGCCAATAGTGCTAGCGATTGCTAATAATCGAAAGAGAGCATAGTTTATAATCTCATAAAATATTCATCATTATTATAATGAATATATCTTTTAAAAGTTTCTTTAGATCAGATATATTTGCATTGACTTTAGTAAAACGGTACTCATATACCGAACGACTACATACGGTGGTTAGCTCTATATATTCACGTAAACTGTTTATGGGAAATGTGATAATTAAGAATACATTTATCTAAATGTGACAATTAAGAATACATTTTATATATCTATAGAATAAGTATGTTGTTTCTTTTTGGAACTGGAACTATGGTCGTTGTGTACGTTTCTTCGTGTTCTTTTTCTGATATCTCATATTCATTGGAGTATGGACTGCTTCACACACTAGGAACATTTATTATTTTATTTCTAACTGCCTAGTATGAGGACAATTCTTTGTACGCTGGGTTTCACCACAACCCGAACAAAATCTCATTATATACGGCTACTGTCCTCGCCACCAAGAACATTTCATTTAGTGAATTATTTTGGTCCTCAAAACCCTGCTATCCTCAGGCTGGTTACAATATGAAGATAAACGATAACCAAAACGTGGTTTGCTGGACAGCTACCGACCCGAAAGAGCTTCATTTTCTGTAAATACGTTTGTGGTTATAGTTTATCTTCATATGTTGAAAGAAAGGTAAACGAGGCTTTTCCAACTCAAAAATGTCAATTTTACACAAACCTAGCACCTATTGCTAAGAACAGTGTCGGACATGCTCTCAATATTTCAAAAAGAGTCCATCAAAATTGCTTCTTTCATGGTAACTGAGACATTCATATAATATTTACTATTTCATTTTTCAACTTCACACGTACCTCATCTGCAGCAATTTGTCAATCTTAACGTACGAGGTTTTACGCTCTGTTAGTTGTCATCAGATCACTAATAATTTAGTTACTTCCCTTACAAACATAAACGTGGGGATTGCGTAGGGAAAGTGTGGGGTATTGGTGGGCGCGTTGGGTTCGTGTGGGGCGAAGCGTGGTTTGGAACTTTCCTCGTGGGGATAACGTAGGGTTTGTGTGGGGCAGCTGTCCACGGTTATGCAAATTTAGCATAAATATGGGGATTATTTAGGGCGGATGTGGGGATTATGACGGGTGAATGGGCGACAGTTCTGACAATTCAAAGTCCACGTGGGGATGACGTAGGGCATAACTTTATCTGCTACATATTCAAAGTGTAACGTGGGGTTGGTGGTGGGAAAATGAACTTCGGAGTTAATCGACTGAGTTGTTTGTAGGGATTAGGTGGGGTGGACTTTTTCCAGCGCTCGTAGACAAAGTCCAATGTAGGGAATGTGCCGGGCTGTGCTGAAAGTTTAAGTCCGGCGTGGGGATGATGTAGGGCAAAATGCTCGCCGTTTTCATAGCTTAAGATAAACGTGGGGATTTTGTTGGGCAAGCATTCTTTCATGCATAACCTAAGACGATAGTAAGTTGAAGTGGGGCGATATTTTATTTGCACATATAGTGTGAGATAGATGTGGGGATCATGCAGGCAGACTGTGAACTCTGTTTTCTTAAAACAGTAAAGATTTTGGGCCAGTTTCAGTTCAGTAGCGTCGAAAAGACGGATCCGCCACCCCACACAGTCAGAAAATAGGTGATGGGCCATCACCTTTTTGTGGTGATGGGGTCTGGTCATCACCCTTTTCGGGTGATGAGAAAAGGTGACGACAAAATCCAACACCCTAAAAAGGTGATGAAATCAGGCCATCACCATAAAAGGGTGATGAGATCCAGTCATGATGAACGACGAGTGGCCATCCTTGGTCATCACCCTAAAAAGTTGATGAAATCTCATCACCTTTTTAGGGTGATGACAGATGAGTGGTCAGACAAGATCATCACCTTTATAAACAACTATATCCAAATAAATATTGGTTTCCTAAAATATATTTACCTCTACAAAATTTCTGTAATATATCAGTTTCATTATACTGTAAATTGATACTATTTGTAACAGACGTAATAGGTATAAAAAGAATATTTTTTCATTCACTTGCATTACTAATGGAAAGTATATGTAACACGCCTAATCTGAGATCAAGAGTTATACCCCCTGTCCTGTAGCTCTTTTGTGCCTGTGAATAAATTTGGTTGCACTCGACTGAAATCGGTAGGGCCAGAATCTGACGGCGATAAAATGCCAAAAAAATTCTGTTGTGTTCCGGGCTGCAATGCCGCTGTTAAAAAATGGAACAAAGAGAGGAAATATCCATGGTTGAAGGATGTAACTTTTCACCCATTTCCCACCCGAGAGAAAAAAATGCGTTGCGGCGAAACTGGGTCCAAATGGTTCGACGCGAACCGACATCATGGGGACCAAACAAGTTTACCCGGATTTGCTCCTTACATTTTGAAGGAGGGGTTGGTCCAACTTCGCATAACCCGGTGCCAACATTATTCCGATGGAACGTGGACGCCAAGAGACGGTTAGTTTCTTTCCCTGTGCCGTAGACAATCATTGTTGTTATATTTAGCTCTATCGCAACTCGGCATGGCTGCATGTTGTTGAACAATCAAAAACACTTCGAGCGGTTTGAGGCAAGTTTCCTGCTTCTTAGCCACATATATGCAACTCAGTGTATGTAGCCACGACTGAGTTGCACATCCTTACTAGGACAGACATCAGTAGCGTCATTTTCTTCGTGGCCAAACATGACAAAAATGTATAATGACTATGGCATTTAACGGGTTGTAAACACGTCAAATATACTTCCCTCCCCCGACACAAATTACCTGGCTCATTCCTGCAGCGCAAGTACACGTAAATAGCACCAACTCATGTCACTATCTTCCTATCACGCTTAAATGTTGAAAATGGCAGAACTACAAGAAAGGCTCCAATGCGCATGCACCGCTAATAACTTTACGATGTCGAAAAGAAGAAGGCGCCATCAGCTAGTGGGCGGGGCCTAACGCACGTGGTCAAGCTCCGTCTCCGTGACCCCAGCAGCTGATGACGCCTTATTCTTTAAGACATATCGTAAAGTGCTATTTATATTTCCGCTTTGAAGCGGTGCATGCGCATTGGAGCGTTTCTTGTAGTTCTGCCATTTTCAACATTTGAGCGTGATAGGAAGACAGTGACATGAGTTGGTGCTATTTACGTGTACTTGCGCTGCAGGAATGAGCCAGGTTATTTGTGTCGGGGGAGGGAAGTATATTTGACGTGTTTACAATCCGTTAAATGCCATAGTCATTATACATTTTTGTCATGCTTGGCCACGAAGAAAATGACGCTACTGATGTCTGTCCTAGTAAGGATGTGCAACTCAGTCGTGGCTACATACACTGAGTTGCATATATGTGGCTACCTGCTTGTCAACTGTCATCAATCTGAGGATTTGGGGTGGGGGAGGGGCTTGAGTGAGTCGACTTGTACACATTATTTTTTGAAAAAATAACAGACTTCTATCAACTTCAAGTTAAATATATTTATATATTATAACTTTAGTATTTTTATTTTATTTAAATTTTAGAAAATAATCAGGGGAGCCTGAAAGACATTTTTTTGAATTTTAAAGGGGGTACAAATTAAATTGAATATAAACTAAACTATTTAATGTGATAGTGGCTTAAGACCTTATTTATTATCATTATTTCCAGCTCCACAGCTTCTTCAATAAAGGCAGAATATCCAATTCATGTGCCAGTACAGACAAACCCGTACAGACAAATGAGCAACAACCTATTGACCCAGTGGTGGTAATAAACCCGGAATACTTGTGTGTAGTTGGTGAAACAGTCGTCAGTGAAGAGGGTATGGGTATCACAGAAGTGATGACTAAATGTAAGTATACATAATCAACAGGTTATGTAAATACCTTGATCGGGGTATTATCCCTTGATCAGGGTATTATACCGAGATCGAGGTATAGGCCTGTACCTCGAATGGGATATAGGGCTATGTCAACTTCAGTTTTTTTATATTTATGGAAAATGTGGACAGCCACACATACCCTGAACTGCATGGATCTTTCGACAACATATATGGCTTCATTGTTCCATGATTTTCAAAGCGACGTATTGCTCCGTTCATGCGACTAATCATTCAAATTAGCCACTTTAAAGGAATAGAAAACTCAAATGCGATGCTCACTAATATCGAAAGACCTATATCATTAGTATTCGAAAAACAAAACAAATCAGCTTTTCTAGTAATTTCGAATGAATGAGAACATTTTGTACATCAAAGCTATTGCCCAGATCAGGAATCTGTGGAGGTCGCCATTATAACAAGCCCGAGAGCCGTTAGCCAATGAAAATCCTTGAAACATCACCTGACATTATTCCTGTGACGTAGTTGTGCTGTAGGCAGTGTAGCTAATAACATGGAGACCAACTCTACATTATTGTGTCGATGGCTTTTGACAGATCTGTGGACCTTTCTTTACGCTCCGAGACGATTATGAGGATCGGGATATATGAATGTCGAATTGATATACAGGTTAACATGTGGCATTTTGCATATGATTTCACGAGCTCTCTCTCTGAGGCAGGAATATCAGGCCACATCACCCGATAGCAGTAGAAGAAACGCTCCTACATGTAATGCTGCCGTTGTTGTTGTTTAATGCTTTACCTTATGGGATAGAGCCTGGATGACATCGGGATTTTTGTCGCAGCGCCATCTACATAATAACAGTATGGCCCACCAAACGTCACAGTCGTTCCAACATGTCGCAGATCATGAAGTGTAAAAGTGTGAACGATAAATCGGTGTTTACTCAGCTGTATTGGAATTACTGCCCCGCAGATTCACCACGTGGGGATATTGTGGGGTTTTCTGCCCCATGCTGGAATTACTGTCCCACAGATTCCCCATGTGGGGATGTTGTGGGATTTTCTGTCCCATGCTTGAAGCACTGTCCCGCAGATTCCCCACGTGGGGATGTTGTGGGGTTTTCTGTCCCATGCTGGAAGTACTGCCCCGCAGATTCCCATGTGGGGATATTGTGGGGTTTTCTGTCCCATGCTGGAATTACTGCCCCGCAGATTCCCCACGTGGGGATATTGTGGAGTTTTCTGTCCCATGCTGGAAGTACTGCCCCGCAGATTCCCCATGTGGGGATATTGTGGGTTTTTTTTGTCCCATGCTGGAATTACTGCCCCGCAGATTCCCCACGTGGGGATGTTGTGGGGTTTTCTGTCCCATGCTGGAAGTACTGCCTCGCAGATTCCCCACGTGGGGATGTTGTGAGGTTTTCTGTCCCATGCTGGAAGTACTGCCCCGCAGATTCCCCACGTGGGGATGTTGTGGGGTTTTCTGTCCCATGCTGGAATTACTGCCCCGCAGATTCCCCACCTGGGGATATTGTGGGGTTTTCTGCCCCGCAGATTCCCCACGTGGGGATATTATTGGGTTTTCTGCCCCGCAGATTCCCCACTTGGGGATATTGTGGGGTTTTCTGTCCCATGCTGGAATTACTGCCCCGCAGATTTCCCACGTGGGGATGTTGTGGGATTTTCTGTCCCATACTGGAAGTACTGCCCCGCAGATTCCCCACGTGGGGATATTGTGGGCTTTTCTACCCCGCAGATTCCCCACGTGGGGATATTGTGGGGTTTTCTGTACCATGCTGGAATTACTGGAGGAATATTGTGGGTCGATTCCATACCAGCTTTAACTACAGTTCCCCGCATCATCCCCACATGTAGGGAACACGTGGGGCTGAGGTAGGGATAGTGCGGGGATTTAATTCAGCTAAGCAGCATTAAGAAACTCCTTTTCCATGACTAAGTCCAATGTGGGGATTTTACCAAATCCCTACATATTCCCCACATTGGCTGTCCTACACATTCCCCACGTGATCCCTACATAGCTTGCCCGACATAAACCCCACAAATTTCCCAGCTTATTGGTTTGTAAGGTTATGTATTAGTATAAAAACTTCAAAATCCAGAAAACTACTGATGCATAACCATTTGGCATGACAATATTCACCTTGTAGGACACTAACTGCGAAAGTCTTGACATGAGTTGACCATGGAAATGTCAAATTCTCGCCACTGAGAGCAGATTGGCGCTACCGAGTGTCATTCAATTTGTAAACAGGGAGCCTTCTCACCCCTCATTGATCATGTCTCCATCAGCCATGCTTTTCTCAAATTGACCCAAATCAAAACCAGGAAGTACAGTTTGAAGCCTCATCTGCAAGTTGAAATATCATATGTATCAGAAATGCTGAAAAATCGCAGCTCATAAAATCCATAAAGATCTGTTCTCGAATTTCTAAACAATATAGGTCGAGGGCACTGACCAGGAAGTGATTAACTCCGGTCTGATGCATGTCAGGGATGGAACCATTGTTAAAATAAAGAATGCTCTTATCTGAACAAACCATACCCATCCCCAAACTATTTTGAGAAGGCACAGATAAAACTATGCACAGATA
>JAVTVY010032501.1:0-13789 GCA_036873755.1 Hanleya hanleyi
TAATACTTTTAGGTTCTGTATTACCATGGTTACCTCGATCACCAAACAAGGGTTCATCTTTGTGTAAAAGTCACAAAACGAAGGAGAAGAATAGTTTCTGGATACAACCCATTCTTCAGTAATACAAAGGCCCCAACAATGGAAACTTACACGAAAGACCGACTCCTAAGATGAAATCAAGACTATTTGTATAGTCTGTCCAACAGCACAGATATAGTATTCGATGTTCCTCTTGAATAGCTCAGTTGGTTGGACCGGTGATGTACAATTACATTGATATGTTATTTATCACATCATGCGGAGTTTGATCGAGGCTCAGAGATCAAAACTACTTTCTAATTTTACCAACCACCCCCAGTTTAGGACCGCCAAATTGCCAAGTGCCTTCTTGTGGAGAAGTCATTCCAAATAGAGTCGTTTGATGATGAAGAAGCAAGAAAAAACAAAACATATCAGCTTTGATATTTGAGAATGGACATCAATGTTTATTAACACTGAGAATAATATCACAGACTTTTTGAAGCACACAGTATAATACAATTGACCGTTACAAAACTTGAATATATCTATCGTATTCACTATGGCAGGCCTCGTTTTTCATCAAATTAACAGGAATCCAAACAGATTCTCACAGTCTTAACTCTGTGGGAATTCACCAGAATCCAAAGCTACCATTTGTATACAGCTTGCTGAAATTTGCGGGAGTGCTGACGGGAAATCGGATTCCCATTGCAAAACAAGCCTTGTAAGGCAATGTCACTTTTTGAAAAACAAACGGTTTATCACTATAGAGTGTAAAGAGGGATTAACATGATGTCTTCAAACAGAAAAAACAGCTTCAAGACGTTAACATTTCACATACTTATATACATGTCTATAGAATCTGTGCACAACGTCCAAGCTTAGCTTACAGCGTCTAATTCAGGTGGTGCTACCTGAATCATCATGATATCCACTGAATCATTCTTACTGGTTGAAACTTTATATAACTATATATCCAAGAAGAGGTATCATACAGTTTTCTTTCAGCGCTGTTTACGACTCATACGGTTCGTTGATTATGGAGATAGACAAACTTCTAAGCTATACTCCACATAAATATATATAATGCACTTGTAAGCTTTAGACTCTCATGCCGGAGCCATTATCGTATCATCTCTTGAATTATTTACTGGCATTTTTTTATGAAATTCGACAGATCACTTGATAAAGGCTCTGGTATGAAAGTCGAAAGCTTGTACCTTAAATATATGCACATGAAGTAAAGCTCAGGAATTTGTATATTTCTGTAAGGGTCCATTTCATTTGTTAAACGGCCTCACACTTTCAACATCTTAGATACAAATGCACTTTTTTATGTACGTGGACATATCCCACATCTCGATATATTTTGGATAATATTTACAGGAAACATTTGCAAGATTGCAAATTAATCTGGTGAATATTTCTACAGTTTGATTCACATAACTGTAATATAGAAATGTATACAATTATGAAAAGAATGGAATATTTACATAAAGTGGGATTTAGTTTTTACAGAGAGAGAAAATCACGCCATTTTCACTGTTCAAATTCTCCGGTAGTAGGAGAGAGACAAAAGATGCTCTCTGTCCTGGTATATGTTTGCTACAGCCCAAGGAATACTGGGACCAAGGGTGTTCTGGAATATCCTGGCTTATCCAGTGAACCTACAACACACAATAGTTGACATTAAACTGTGCTAGTAAACACAACTGTATCATATCAGCCTGCCCAGCTTCTAGCTACAATGGTGAAATCTGGAATATTCTTGTATTTAGTTTTTCAATGAGGGTTAAAGGGGAGGATACTTTTAGCCATCTAAAATGCTCATGTGTCAGAGATGCTGAAATCGACATGTGTCCAGGTTGAAAACACTGGTTTCTGACAACTGTTAATCAGACAATTTGAAGGCCTCCAAAACTTCTGACATATAATTTGCTATAATTTCAGCAACTATCCCATGCATAGTATGTGAAAAATGGATAACCACAAATGAAAAGATTGAATTATAAATCTTAAATCTATAATAATTGGTGCTGAAATAAGAGTAATTATAAAAAATAAACAAACTTAACATTCTCCTCTGGTAAGAAATAGCAAAAACTGAGAAAATTATCTCTTGAAATTCTCCAGATATTTTCTTACCAGAGAAGAATGGCAAATTTATCTTTCTTTTTTTTTCTTCTTATTTAAAGATCAATTATTATAAATTCATGACATTTTAAACTCTGTTATGAGACACAGACACAGCATTACATGAAATGTAACTTACTCAAATGTGTGAGGTTTTTTTTGATGATTTGAACATTTTGGTCAGGGCAGCTGTATGACCCTCCTTTCTTGAAGAGTTCCCTTTGTTGGGTCATATTTGGCAAGGGGACCTCCAGTCAGAGTGTCAGGTGTACTGTCTATCACAACATTACGACCACTGAATGTCTGAAATACCAAATGTACACAAAATAAGGATATTTCATCAGATAACTGAAGCTGAAGTTTTCAAATTAGAGAAGTAGCGCAATCTACAAATCCAAACAACTCTCATATTCTGACAAGCAAGTCAGTTTACACAATACTCATCTTATAAAATAAAAGATTTGCGCTGTCTGTTCACCATTTCTTTTCTCAGTACATGAAATACAAAACAATTGTGAATACATACGGTTGTTTGAAGGTAGGAGATGTCAACATCATGGAAGGAATCCCTGTAGAACATAAAAATGTAAATCATTTTACAGAAACAACAAATATCAGGAATACAAGTGCTATCAAAATAATAAATTAAAACAATGAATAAAAGAATAAATCTTTTAATTCTACATTAGCCAACAGAAGTAATTAAGTTCACCCGTGAAATTTTCTGGATTTATCACCAGAAATCATCAATTTATAAATACAGCAACCAAAACATTTCCAGTTATCTCCCCTGATTGTGACATTGTAAGATTACCTCCCTTTATTGTGATTTGGATTTTTATTTATTTATCAGGCTTTGCTTTTCATTGAAATTTATGGGAATCCAAACAGATTTGCGAAATGCAAATCTGCGAGAATCCATAGGAATCCAAAGTAATGAGTTCTATACAGATTTCAGAAAATTTTACGGGAAACTGCAAGGTGTACAACTGTATCTTTTATGTGGTCATTTATAGATGAAACATTATTTCACTTTCATCAAGTTTTGGTAACTTTCACCATATGATCTGGTATATCTGGACAGTCTGGAAATATTAAAATCTAAAATGAACTCTTGAATGTATAAGGTGTTTTCTTTGTTTGACAGTATTAGTTTTTTAATACTTACGCATCTCTGTATTTGGGTTGCATTCTGGATGCATCTATTGACAAATCTTGTCTTTCTTTGGCAGCCTGCAGGAAAAGTATAAATCAAACCATTAAATCCCTAATACTACACATGCAGCAGGCAAAATGAATAAACTAACAAACCAAACATAACATTTCTCGTACTAGACACCATGAATTTAATTATATTCCAACATTATGAAAACATTTTTTTGTTAATTTAAATACCCATCTTTTGAAACAGCCATCTGTGTGAGGTAACAACTCAAGACTACCACAAATAGCCATATTTAGAAGCAAACTCCTAAAATAATATTTGCAAATATACCTTGAGGAGAGAATAGTTTGAAGTTCGAGTAATAAAGTCAGCAAAGTCATTGAGGGCTTTCTCCTTCTGTCTGTTGTTCTCACGAATCTGAACAATAAAATAACCCATTTAATATCAAGCTTCAGTTATAACAGTCATTCAACATTAGATAAGGACGGTAGATTTTTATCTGCAAGCATAACTGGCTAGAGAAATATTTCATCCCAAATTGAAGCAATTTCCAGATATTCATGTTTATAAGCTCAAGATAATGATACACAAAAGGAGAGCGAGTGAATTAGATTGAACATCGTGTTCAGCAATACTTAAACTGTAAAGCAATGAGCAATATCAAACTCAATCTAAAGACTAACAATTCATCAAAGTCATCATTTAACAATGAATGACAAAACATATCAAAAAAACTTGCATATACATTGAAATTTATTCAATATCAAACCACCGGTTGAAGTTATATAATTTCAGAATTTCTGAAATGGAGGGATGAGTTGAAGATCTATTCTTAATTACACCAAGAGGTTGTAATCTACAACTGTAATATGAATAATGGGTTTCAGACTCTTTGTGCTCATAGTGCTATACCTCTGCATAGAATTCTTGCTCGTCTAAGATGTCCTGATTTTGTTGAGCCTCGATGAGCTCAGCCTGTGTGGATGCCACGATTTGAGCCCGATCCTCAACGGCACGGGAGATGGCCTCTATCGCCTCTTGGTCAGGGGTAACGGGACGGATATGCTCCGCCTCCAGCTCATCAATTACCTCTGTCCACACCTCACCAACCTACAATTGTGCACAATAATGGAATCTTTAACCAGTGTTTATAGGTGGCGTAACTTCATTCGCGGATTTCCATTGGGGGATTACCTATGCGTTGTTGAGTGACGCAAGTTGTGCATGCGGAAACTGCAGATGCTGTGGCATTGATCCCCTCGCTCGCTCTGAATGCTAGGTGTACGGTCAGTAACATACCCCCACTCCCCCCCTTCTTGCATACGTAATACTTAAATGCCCCTGAAGTAGTTTGATTATACTGCTTTGACATAGGTTTTCATAGCAACTGATTTGTTACTTAGCTCGCCGCCATGCTGTCTAGCTCCCTAGGCTGATGTAGTCGGCTTGTGAGCCATTTAAAAAACCTTGTGACTGGTGACAGTTACCTCCCCTGATTGTGACATTACAGGATTATCTCCCTTGATTGTGACTTGTTCCATCACTGAAGTTGTTTACAGTATTAGAATTCTAGTATAAAGATCTATCTGACTAGATTCAATTACCTTGAATTCCATGTACTTCTCAATTATGGTCAGAATCATTTCGTCTCCTGATTGTGACATTATAGGATTATCTCCATTTATTGTGATTTGTCCCAGAAGTTGTTTTACTACAGTATTACAATTCTAGTTTAAAGGACTATCTGACTAGATTCCCTTACCTTAAATTCCATGTACTTCTCAATTATGGTCAGAGTCACATGATCATCAACATTGAGACCCGGTAAATCTGAGAAACCTACAAACAAGAATACATGGGTGTCAGATACAATATTCTATCAAACAAACAAAGTATAAAATTAATAATGTGATTCTTCTTAGGCCTAAATAATGAAATGGTCCAAACCAAGTGATAAAGCAGAACATAAAATGAACAAAACTGTTATTCATAATCAGTCCTTTCCATGAAAGGCGAACGATCGCTCTCGCTCTCGCCCACACACGCCCAGAGAGTTCCAGGCGTCCGATTTGTCGCTCGCCCATATCGGCCGCTAAAATCCAGTATTGGATAAACTTTCTGTTAAGCGACTCTGCATCGGCTCGCTTGTTTGTGTTTGCACACTTGCTTTCGAAGTGAAAACGAGTACATTTGGGAAAATCTGCAGAACATGCGCAGTCGACACAAAGTGACAACCCAAGGTATTTATGTAAAGTCAAACGCAATTGGTGTTGCGGCTGGTTATATTTTTGTACGGACACATTCATTGGTCGGTGGTTTCCCTCTCGTGCTCTCGTAGCCTTGAAAACAAGCGTGTGCTTGGACTTCAGTTCAGCCATGTTTTTCACTGTGACACACGAGGTGGTTTTTGCTGTCTTCTTGATTTTTTTATTCGGAATAAATATGGCAGAAAGTGTTCTTACAAAAGGGAACAAAGTTGAAATTAAGACTTTCAAAAACTGGGGAACTGCCGTACAGACATATTGGATTCAATACTGATCAAACGGATGACGGTCGAGAGTTAGCTAGCGAGTGTTACTGCCTGTCTCACATTTACCACGCAACGTCGTTTTCGTGGATTTATCAGTTAATATAATACATTAGCTGTCGAAACTCACAAAATATTCCAAACTCTATCCGTGTAATTCTTGGTCATCAAAAATATTTCCCTGACATGAGAAATTGTTTAAAAATTTTCCAAAGCTTGTTCGTTCGATCAAGTGGATCATGCCGACGACCGGGCAAGTCCATTTTCGCCCATAGGAGCCGGAGAGTTGTTGAGTGCTGATGTTTCAGTGTGAATATGCGGGACGAGTTACTTCGTCTAGCGCAGTGCCTCTCCTGTGGGTGAAAATGGACTTGCCCGGTTGGTTTCACAGCATGTCAGCAATGTACGTCGGTTGCTCGGAAGAAACAAGCTTTGGTGATTTTTTTAAACAATTTCTCATGTCAGGGAAATATTTTTGATGACAAATAATTACACAGATAGTTTAGAATATATTGTGAGTTTCAACAGCTAATGTGTTATATTAACTGATAAATCCACGAAAATGACGTTGCGTCGTAATGTGAGACAGACAGTAGTTTCTCCAGCAGTACAATATTTGGCATCACTCACCCTACACGAGACTGATAGCTCCCCCAAACATTTTTAGGCGAGTGATTGATTAGGAGAGCGATAGCTCGCCCAGGCCATTTTAGGAGACTGATTCGTAACTCTCCCAAGATTTGCTCATGTCAAGGACTGATAATAATAATTCATGTAGTCTCTTTTCTCTCTCTTGTATCTTAATAGTATCCTGACTAGTGCCTTAATGAGGTATAGCAATAGATTTGTATTCTTTTGTTTCAAAATCCAATAAAAACTTTTGAGTTCACATTTTTCCCAGATTTTTCAGGTTACCAGAAACACACAATTTTTTTGTTTAGGCCTTAATATCAGCATGTTTTGCAGTGGTATCTGAGAAAAACTGTTCTAGTAAATGTGGAAGGTGATCAAATTGTTGGCGGATTATTAAGCCTCCGAAACAACGAAGTCTTACATTGAAGTACTAGTTGAAAATAGAGATATAAAACAATCCTATATTTGACTATGTTGCTTTCATATAAATTATTTTGGTATGAATGAGAGAATCTAAGAAATAACTATTGGATTTCAATGGAATTCTAGGGTTCAGTCAAAAATGGGCACTTAACATGCCATTTCAGAAAGAAATTATCAGTGAACATTCAATTTCTTTGCTTATATTTTTACCGCTTGTATTATTGATTGAAATAAGCTACCAAATATGCGTTCCTCCAGCATGCCAACGTCTGGTAATAGAGATAAGTGCCAAAGTTGCATGTTAAAAGATAGGAAAAAAATGTAGTTAGGCTGAAAATCAAGTGTATACTTGAGTTTTTCCATCAAATAGTTCTCATGAAATTTTAGCTGTTGTCTGATGGATATCATTATCCCTTTCATTATTCATTCTCAATTGACAATTTTCTGTAATTGTCGCTTTCGATTTATCAGGTGTTTTCTGGTGAAAGAAAGGTACCGAAACGCCTTAAATGTTACTAGATCCTAACGGGAACTCTCTGATTGGTCGGATATTCTTACAGAAACTCTCTGATTGGTCGGATATTCTTACAGAAACTCTCTGATTGGTCAGATATTCTTACAGAAACTCTCTGATTGGTCGGATATTCTTACAGAAACTCGCTGATTGGTCGGATATTCTTACAGAAACTCTCTGATTGGTCAGATATTCTTACAGAAACTCTCTGATTGGTCGGATATTCTTACAGAAACTCGCTGATTGGTCGGATATTCTTACAACACTCTCCACATTCCAATGAAAATACTGGATTTCATTTTGAAAATTTGACTTGACCAATCAACTTGAAGTGTTTTAAAACTGATAAAAATATCCCTTGATGCAAGTTGAGTTTCCAAAGAATTCCACTGAATCCTTAGAACAGTGACCACAAACCAAGAAGTAAGCATACCTAGTTTGCAGAAGAGAGCGTAGAGTTTGGCCCTCAGGTTTTCAGAGACGTCCACTATGGCTTGACTGGGACAGGAGGCAGGGAGAGGGGTCACACCCAACTCCTCCTGTAACACAGTCTTCAGGGGACGATGTAAATCTGCAATATCAACAGTATAAAGAAGTTAAAGGTTAGCAAGACAGGGCAAGTATGTGAAAATAAGAAATTCAGATGTCAATGAAATGTTATGGTAATAGTAACCTTGTAGCTTGCAGACCACATTTAATATTGGTTTCGAAAAGTTTGGGGAGTAACACAGATTGAAAGCACCCTAGAACTTGAAAAAACTATTTGTTTGCTACAACTATTAAATAAATTTGATCTGGTTAGATCCTGCACAGAGCATGGACCATGAACACTGGAACTGACAATTTCTTGAAGTGTATATTGATGGAAGGGGATTTGGGCAACGATTTGGTGTTAAGACTCATAAAGTATACATGTATTGTCAATCTATTGTCCACATCATGGTGGGATATCGCCTTTTCAAAGGGGGGTGGGGGGGGGGGGTCTTACACTAAAACCATGCCGGCAGTTGGGAGTGAATTGGGTATGGTGGCCTGCTGTATTACCAGGGGGCATTGCATTTAATTTCTAACCTCATTTACAGTCCGAAAATGGTGCAATGATGTTTTTTTCACAATAAAGGGAGATAATCCTAAAATGTCACAATCAGGGGAGGTAACTGGAAACCAGTCAGTTTTTTTTATCTAACAACAGTAATCAATTTGAAGAAAAGTTAGGGGTAGGACTGGGAAGAATGAATGTAGTGCTCAAGGTAGTACAAACCTGCTATTGCTCCAGATGATTCCCGCTTTACCCCAATCTCACGTTCCTCAGTTCTCCAGACCTCGCATAACAAATGAGGTGCCGAAATGTTCTTCTCACCCCGCCACGTGAGAACATGGTGAATGGTTTTAGGGTTCTCACAGAGATCAAGTAAACATCCCAGAATCAAGTTGTGCATGTTCTTAGGACAAAACTGAAAACACAGAATATATGTATATCAATGTCATGATTCAAAATATTGATATGAGATTCAAGGCCCAGTCTACAGTGTTTATATGACAAATCAAAGTCAAGACCCAATGTATCCAAACCAAAGGTATATCAGTAATATTGATATGAGATTCAAGGCCCAGTCTACAGTGTTTATATGACAAATCAAAGTCAAGACCCAATGTATCCAAACCAAAGGTATATCAGTAATATTGATATGAGATTCAAGGCCCAGTCTACAGTGTTTATATGACAAATCAAAGTCAAGACCCAATGTATCCAAACCAAATGTATATCAGTTCAGAAATTAATGGACACAGAAATGGTAGCACATTACACACAAACTCATCTTGAAGGTGTACAAAAAATTAATTCTGCCCAATATCATAAATTCACTGAAATCACAACCTGAGATTAGTATTGGGATGAATACAGTGGGTTGCGGGTAGTGATACCACAAGTGTCCTGACAACATACTGAGAGTGAGGACATACTCAGAAAATGTATGTCGAGCACAACACAACCCTGTCCAAGAAATATCGACGAAATATGGGTAGGTACACAGGGAAATATTTTTTTTATCAAGTCAAGTGAATCTTCAAAACGAATCCATGATTTCATCATAGTACTCTACAAAAAAAATTACCCATACTGCCAATAAAAAGATTTGGGTATGGGCCTTTTTGACAGGTAGGTAGGGTTATGCCCAACAAACATTTTTTGAAGATGGCCTGATCAAGAATACTGTCACACCTATACATACCTGTAGAAGATCAATGAGGAGGAAGACACCCTCCTTCTCCAGGAGATAATCCTCTGTGATATAACAACCCACAACAGCACACCTGGGAAAAACAGGGGAAACAAACCATTTATATAGGTGAAACCTGTTACGGTATTTTAATGTGCAATCGTGATAATTAAATGCACATGGAAATAAAATAATGGTGTATGTATAATAACATTCGAAGATCACATTCAAAATTATAACACAACAAAATCTTCAAAACTGAGAAATCATGAAAATACCATGAAAAAAATGTTTTATAAGAAAGCCAGTATAAAATAAGAATCTTTCAACCTTCTATGGAAAATAACAAACATTTAAACTATAACCCTGTAACATTTATGTTATATTAGGTCTAACATTTGCCATAGATTTAACGATGGAACATTTGCAAGATATTTGTCATATTTCACCATGACCAAGTAACATGTAGGTTAAACGGTTGACAGTGTGGGTTATAGCTGACCATGGACTCACCAGATACAGTCCACGGTGGACAGTAGTAACCTGTGGTGACCCAGGCCTCCATTCACAAGTTTAGGATCAGACTTGAGGTACGCCACACAAACATCCACGCCCCCAGTCCCAAACAACTCCTGTAGGTAGAACAGTACAAATTATGAACCTCAGTTACTTAATGTTCAACATACTTCATCATCGCTCCACCAGAAGCACACATCTACGATGCCTCTGGTTGAAATACTCTTTATTTTATATTTGTCTACAGCACGAATATGATCTATTACGACCAATCAAAATGTCATTTTTTACAACTATCTCACAATAACACTCAAAATGATGGGTGCATAGAGGTTTGCATAGTCGCATGTTAATACAGCTTATATGATTCTCCGTTAAGCTATCTTGGCACTTAAACCCAAAATGGGCTTATATTGGCAATAGCTTGACCTAGACAGAATATGACAGGGGAAAGTTGTCATACTTGCGACAATCACATTTTTCTATTTTTTAATGCTCATCAATCTAGTCGACATGAATTATTGATTCGAATTCCAGAATCGTTAGTCATTGGGCTAATAACACTGGCTCAAATGCAGCTGCTATGTGAATATCATTAATTATAAAGATTACGGTCTCTAATAATTCAATCCCATTTAGACCACTTGAAACATTTTTCTTTGCCAATATCTTGTGCAGCAACCCAGTTGTGAACAGTTTTGAACAGTCCAAGCTAAAGAAAGGGGTGCAGAGTGAGTGAGTGAATACGATTTAACGTCGCTTTCAACTATATTTCAGTCATATCACAATGTTGGGTCCTATTCCTTTCCACACCCGGGAACCACACGGGTGGGGTCCTATTCCTTTTCACACCCGGGAACCCCACAGGTGCCTCAGTTGGTCGCCTCTTACGACAAGTTGTCTGAGGAGCTGAGGCCTATTCTTACCATGACCTGCGGTGTGCTCAATGACACCTCAGGTCAATCCCCGGAAGCCCCAAGGTAGAACATTTGATATAATTGGCTTCTAAAGTGTGTGTTATCAGTTATCAAATTATTATTAATTTGACTATGTCTCACCTTTCTGTGTGTGTCACCTTCACAGAGTGAGGAGAGAATCAACAACATGTCTGACTGCATCTCCACATCAATGGCATCGTCTTCATCACCGCTTCTCGTGGCATTCCTTAATATACCTGGTGAAATGAAGAGGTTATTATGTAACTATAGATATGAGGAGAAAATCTGAGACCTTTTCTGATGTGTATAACACTGCTAAGTCATTATACAAGTTTCAAAGGAATCTGTCAGTCAGTGGGAGAGGTGTTGGTCAATGCCCCGGAGAGGTGTCGGTCAATGTCTTGAAGAGGTGTTGGTCAGTGGTAGAGGTGTTTGTCAGTGCCCCGGGGAGGTGTTGGTCAGTGGGAGAGGTGTCGGTCAATGCCCCGGAGAGGTGTCGGTCAGTGCCCCGGAGAGGTGTCGGTCAGTGCCCCGGAGAGGTATTGGTCAGTGGGAGAAGTGTCGGTCAGTGGGAGAGGTGTTGGTCAGTGCCCCGGAGAGGTATTGGTCCGTGGGAGAGGTGTTGGTCAGTGGGAGAGGTGTCGGTCAGTGCCCCGGAGAGGTATTGGTCAGTGGGAGAGGTGTTGGTCAGTGGGAGAGGTGTTGGTCAGTGCCCCGGAGAGGTATTGGTCCGTGGGAGAGATGTTGGTCAGTGGAAGAGGTGTTGGTCAGTGCCCCGGAGAGGTGTTGGTCAGTGGGAGAGGTGTTGGTCAGTGGCAGAGGTGTCGGTCAGTGCCCCGGAGAGGTATTGGTCAGTGGGAGAGGTGTTGGTCAGTGCCCCGGAGAGGTATTGGTCCGTGGGAGAGGTGTTGGTCAGTGGAAGAGGTGTCGGTCAGTGCCCCGGAGAGGTATTGGTCAGTGGGAGGAATGTTGGTCAGTGGGAGAGGTGTCAGTCAGTGGGAGAGGTGTCGGTCAATGCCCCAGAGAGGTGTTGGTCAGTGGGAGAGGTGTTGTTCAGTGCCCTGGAGAGGTGTTGGTCAGTGGGAGAGGTGTCTGTCAGTGCCCGGGAGAGGTGTCAGTCAGTGGGAGAGGTGTCGGTCAATCAATGCCCCAGAGAGGTATTGGTCAGTGGGAGAGGTGTTGGTCAGTGGGAGAGGTGTTGGTCAGTGCCCCGGAGAGGTGTTGGTCAGTGGGAGAGGTGTTGGTCAGTGGGAGAGGTGTCGGTCAGTGCCCCGGAGAGGTATTGGTCAGTGGGAGAGGTGTTGGTCAGTGGGAGAGGTGTTGGTCAGTGGGAGAGATGTTGGTCAGTGCCCCGGAGAGGTGTTGGTCCGTGGGAGAGGTGTTGGTCAGTGGGAGAGGTGTCTGTCAGTGCCCCGGAGAGGTATTGGTCAGTGGGAGAGGTGTTGGTCAGTGGGAGAGGTGTTGGTCAGTGCCCCGGAGAGGTGTTGGTCAGTGAGAGAGGTGTTGGTCAGTGGGAGAGGTGTTGGTCAGTGCCCCGGAGAGGTGTTGGCCAGTGGGAGAGGTGTCGGTCAGTGCCCCGGAGAGGTATTGGTCAGTGGGAAGGTGTTGAGTCAGTGGGAGGAATTGTTGGTCAGTGCCCCGGAGAGGTGTTGGTCAGTGGGAGGTGTTGACGGGTCAGTGGGAGAGGTGTCGGTCAGTGCCCCCGGAGAGGTATTGGTCAGTGGGAGAGGTGTTGGTCAGTGGAGGTGTTGGTCAGTGGGGAGAGGTGTTGGTCAGTGCCCCGGAGAGGTGTTGGTCCGTGGGAGAGGTGTTGGTCAGTGGGAGAGGTGTCTGTCAGTGCCCCGGAGAGGTATTGGTCAGTGGGAGAGGTGTTGGTCAGTGGGAGAGGTGTTGGTCAGTGGGACAGGTGTTGGTCAGTGGGAGAGGTGTTGGTAAGTGGGAGAGGTGTTGGTCAGTGCCCCGGAGAGGTATTGGTCAGTGGGAGAGGTGTCGGTCAGTGCCCCGGAGAGGTATTGGTCAGTGGGAGAGGTGTCGGTCAGTGCCCCAGAGAGGTCTTGGTCAGTGGGAGAGGTGTTGGTCAGTACCCCGGAGAGGTGTTGGTCAGTGGGAGAGGTGTCAGTCAGTGGGAGAGGTGTCGGTCAATGCCCCAGAGAGGTGTTGGTCAGTGGGAGAGGTGTTGTTCAGTGCCCTGGAGAGGTGTTGGTCAGTGGGAGAGGTGTCTGTCAGTGCCCGGGAGAGGTGTCAGTCAGTGGGAGAGGTGTCGGTCAATCAATGCCCCAGAGAGGTATTGGTCAGTGGGAGAGGTGTTGGTCAGTGGGAGAGGTGTTGGTCAGTGCCCCGGAGAGGTGTTGGTCAGTGGGAGAGGTGTTGGTCAGTGGGAGAGGTGTCGGTCAGTGCCCCGGAGAGGTATTGGTCAGTGGGAGAGGTGTTGGTCAGTGGGAGAGGTGTTGGTGAGTGGGAGAGGTGTTGGTCAGTGCCCCGGAGAGGTGTTGGTCCGTGGGAGAGGTGTTGGTCAGTGGGAGAGGTGTCTGTCAGTGCCCCGGAGAGGTATTGGTCAGTGGGAGAGGTGTTGGTCAGTGGGAGAGGTGTTGGTCAGTGGGACAGGTGTTGGTCAGTGGGAGAGGTGTTGGTAAGTGGGAGAGGTGTTGGTCAGTGCCCCGGAGAGGTATTGGTCAGTGGGAGAGGTGTCGGTCAGTG
>JAVTVY010032502.1:0-15158 GCA_036873755.1 Hanleya hanleyi
TTTTTACGATAAATGAGTCACATAATGATAAGATATTATACATATACAAAGATATATCAGTATTATACAGTCTTATAGCACATTTTAAAACAATATAAAAGATGTATACATGGTACATAGCATAGCATTAACGGTTCGTATAGGTCGGAGTCACGAAGCCATTTGATGAGAATAAAATTGAATTAAAGAGAAAACTGAGGTAAAAAATAGAACAAAATTATATTGTTTAAAAATACATCTTTTATTTTACCACTATGTGATATAATGTTTTCTTAAAATGTTAAAATATATAATATATATATGAATATTATATGTTGTAACTATGTGATCCATGCATTATATTGTTTAAAAATGTGCTATATAATATACAATGTGCTTTCTCGTAAAACTTATTGTAAAAATATGTGCTATATTGTCTTAAAATGTGCTATAAGTCTGTATAATACTGTTATATACTATGTATATGTATAATATCTTATCGCTATTTCACTCAGTTATCGTAAAACATATGTGAAAATCCCTTTATCATTTTTATAGAAAATAAAAAAAATATAAAAAAAAAAGTGTTTTTGCCAAATTATTTTAAAACTATGTTCAAAATAACCTAAATATATAGGGTGGGGGAAATGTCCACTGGGGGAAATGTCCATCGGAGGAAATGCCCACTGGGGGAAATGTCCATGGGGGAAATGTCCGCTGGTGGAAATGCCCACTGGGGGAAATATCCTGGATTCGTCCAGCAAGGCGCTATACTGCGGTGCAATGATACATTCTTTAATATGTGATCACAGTTCCGTAATTGACAAATATACTTGTATGTGAAATTTTGTTCAGTCCTTCAATCTAAGTCAAATTTGTTCATCGACCGAAACTGTGTATGCGCTTCCTAAATTAACAGCCAGGTGGTTTATCGAGGTGTGTATGTGTGTTTAAGGTGGCAGTTGAAATGCCAAGCAGAGAAATATACCGTTACTCTAATGAATCTGAGATTAGGAGATATGAACTTAAGTTGATTTGATAAATTTTGCAAAGGTACATAAAATCGAACAACATTATGAGCTAATTAAAAATATAGAAAATTAAATTACCACAAAGGCAGTATGACAATCTATCCACATGTAGATTGGATATTAGTTACAGAGATATGATAAATTATATTCGGCTATCAGTTTACCAAGACTAGAGAAACACAAACCAGATAAACATGTAAATGTTGGATGCTTTTATTACGTCATCTAAACAGTGGTTGATTTTTAAAATTGAATACAAAAAATAATATGTTAACGGTGCATGCAGATTCAATGCTGTTAGCACACCTCTTAACGATTTAGATCAATCCTTTCCAAATACACTCTACAGATGCATATGCTCGGTGACTAGAATGTTGATGACTGACGGTGACCTATTTTTGAAGGTCAAATTGTATCTCACGAAGCTTTAGAGGTCACTTTTCCGGATTTACACAACAGTTGCAGATCAGCTTATTGATCTCGATAAGTGTATTTCTAGCGTAAGAGTAAATGGTAAAAGTATGTTTATCTGTCCACAATTGATGTTATCATAATGCATTTTATCAGTGGACAAACGGAATTTGAAGATGAGAAATCCAAACCTATGTGCCAAGATAAAATTATCTGACAAAAGTGGGTTTTGACAAAAAATGCTATTGACACTATATCGCCTGAAATATTATTGGATCTTTTCCAATTCTGTGGATAAAAGTGCGCAAAAACAAATTTATTTCAAATCAGATAATTATTTTTTAATTCACTATGTTGTTTTTCTCCAAGAAAAACATTGTTCAAAATTTTCTGGTAGAAATTTCAGACTCCTAACTTAAGGAATAAGAAAACTATATGGGCGGGGGCAAGTTGACTGAATGGCCCCTCTCAAAGCCTGGTACAGCTAAACCACACAAATATGTATCAAAATATTCAACGGGTTTTGAACCATGTTGGAAAATTTGTTCTATTATTCCTAGTTTGTGATCAGTTTTTAGATGTATTGATCAATAGTGTAAAACCGTTCTCGGGGGGTGATGTGCCCTTCTTGACTCTCCCCTACACTTTGGCATCCTGGGCCACAGATACATTTCGTAGAATGGACATTTTTCATTGACGAAATATACACTTTCTCAATGTGTCTATTTACGGCTTGTTTGTCTATTAACGGTATATAAATATACAGTTCATGTCCTGGCCCCAGTGGGCGTCAAAGGCCCCTTTTCCTGATCCCGTATTCATACTGACAATGTTTCCCAAATGCCCGAACTCAATATTTCCTTTCTCCGATGGACGTTTGATGCCTTATTTGATTTCTGTTTCATCTAGGTCGCCCCAGCTGTCGTGACAAAGCTTCAAGATCATTCGACCGTAAATGTGACCTTTTTGGTCAGGCATATTCACGCCCTCCAGTGGGCGTCCCTCTCTGATGCTATCCTATCCTTTCCTCAGTTAGATGACGGCAGTTCGTTTACGCGATTTTACAGTCAGCAGGCATTAAATGCCCCTTTTATTTGTTCTAACCCAGCTATTCTAGCAATTTTCACTTTTGACCAAAACAAAGTATCCATTCCCAGTCGAATGCCAATTAGAAGTTTTCTTTTACGTCACCCACAGTGGTTCCAATACCGCCCCGATGAAGTGTCGTGTCATTTCAACTGTCGCCACACGGTCCTGACAAACAAATAATTAACACAGACCGAAGGTTCATCATGTAATCCATGCCCAATAGTGATCACATTTGGTACTCATTCGGTACTACTTTTCTGTCCCATAGGGTTCACTCTTTAGGATTCCGCACATTTTCAGTGTATTAACGACTTCATATAACTCACTCTTAATTCCCATTTGTTTTGCTCTATGCCGGTGTAAAAGGGAAGATTGTTGGATAAGGATAAATGCGCGGGTGCTATAGTTTAACCCAGCTACGACACTTGTTCCTGATTAACAACTCAGGTAGGACATGTTTCCCTGAATAGAAGCACAGAGAAATACATGAAAAAGGACATTTATTAATAGAACATTCATTTCTATCACACCGGCATTTCGAATCATCTCATTTTTGCATCGGGACTTGAGGCATCTCACCACAACTTCGCCCATCCCCTCGCAACATCGCATTGCCACTTTGCTCAACGCATCGCTACTTCTCATCGCATCGCCATTCGCATCACAACTTCACATTTTCACATCAAATCGCATTGCGATGTCGTATATTTGCATCTTCGATTATTTGGATATTCGCATCTTCTTCGCTTCCTTGCATCGGAAATTGGCCTATCGCCTTTTGAATTCTATGATATTCCGACAAACCTTGGCAGCTCATCTCGGTCATCATACAGGGCCCCAGGTTCAATTCCTACCAGGGGACCACCTCACAATTTTGTATCATTGTTGTACAAAGTTATCATGAAGATAATTGGATTTCAGCATAGTAATCCTATAACAGATATTCTGACATCATAGATGTGGCAATATTTATACCTCGTTCAAGCATAAGGAAGCATAAGAAGCATAAGACAACGTGCATAAAACTTCTTACCTGTTCTGAGTTCTAAACTGATTCTTGAAGCAATTTGAGTAACACTAATATGGTTTGAACTATACTATTCATAACATCTTTTTCAATGCAAAAAAATGACCTCGCCTGTCTCTCGTTATCAGCACCGCCGGTTACCTGTCGCATATCTGTAAGTTTCCTTACACGAAGAAAAACTAGTTCCATCACACAGAACTGGTGTCAGTGTATGTTGAGGCCAATCTGTTTACGACTTGCCGTGTCAGTGAATGAATTATTCCTATTTCTTATTCAGGATTAGTCCTGAAATGGATCTGTGTTGGGGATGCTATCTGGGGATCAGATGGGCAATGCGTAGGAGCGTACAATGTATGCGAACAGTCTGTAGGTACGCCCTAGAATCCACCGTATTATCGGATCTGAATGTGAGGTGCCAAGGGAAGATTTCCTGAAGAGTCATATGGTTGGTTTTTATTCGCCAGACATCGTCAATTTTTCCCACCTCTTGCATATCGCGCCAATTTCGTAAATATCCGACATTGTACGTTATCATTGAAGGGAAAATTAGTGGACTATCCCTACAGCAGGTTCATTGGAGAAACGGGTGTTGCTTCATGACGGTGTCTTCTCACGCTACAAGCTATTTTAAAAGGTCAGGCATTAACCCACATCCGCATGACGGCAATGACACTTCGGTCTGGCAGCACTGGCGGACCGTACAATCTTGTATTTCCACGGGGCAAATAGACGATGCATAGGCGCGTTGGAGTTATCGCTTATATTTTTCTATTCTTGTTCTTATAAAGTTCCCCGCGATTCAATCGCTTTTTAATCGAGAAAATATAAACGATTGAAAAAAAAACGATTGAGGATTATAGCCGAAAGTAGTACGCCATTGGTTCAGCCTGACTGACCCGCATACACGTTCGAGCTTCTAACACTTCAGTCAGACTATATAAAGTCCGATCATTTTTTCTTCTTCCTTTTCCATTCTTTGCCTAGTGTAAAACTATAGCGTGTTTCTGTACAGTTGGCGGTTATATAGATACGATGGGGATATTGAAAGAAATTGAAAAAAAATATCTATATATATACATAGGAATAATGGTTATGCATATAATTATAACTTCATATTTACAAATATTTTGTACGGGACACAGGCCCGGATATGGTCAGATTGGGTCATTTGCACTTGCAATTATTATTTTGGGTATTTCTGTGTTTTAAAGCTGGTATTATTCCAGATTTCTTGTGTAGTATTTTTCGTGAACGTTTTTGGCATCTGTGCGGGCTGAAATTTTGAGTTGATTCATCAGATTTTCGCTGTACGCGTGGTTTTTTGTCCTACGATCACCATTTTCCTTGTGTATATAGATGGCGCTGTATTGAATATAACATTGTCATACGGGGCTTTTGAGTCTTCGCAAGCACTTAATTATTAATATATAGCCCGGGCTATTTGTAAAAATTTTCACAACTGGTTAATCCAGTAAGAGATGAAATTATATAATATTCAGTTGGTTTTTGGCTTGAGCTTCCCTTTGGAATCATTCATAGTTCATTTATCAAAATATAAAATTAAAATAAAAAGTATTGTACATATGCGAATCCAACCGTTATATGCGATTCAATCAAAAGATATGTATTTGATATAAATATGAAATCACTGCCGCGAATATTCTTATAATAAATAAAATTAACTTGATGTTGATTTTTTGAACTTATTCACATCTCAATAGTTTAAAAACCGTACCAAAACATGAATGGATACCCTTTCCTAATGTATGTTTTACTATAACAAAATATACATATTTAATTACACTATTTTTCACCTTAATTAACCTAGAAATTCTCGGCTGGAGGGCTAAAGCTGTTCTGGGTTATCGCCATGCGCCCATTCACACCTCTATCAAGCCTGTGCCGTAATCATTCTGATAATGCAATCAACGAACTCAAATCCACTTATGACCTGTACCCGGTATTTACAAAACAAGATATTGTGACTATCATCCTGTATCATTAATACATTGTCGACTCACACGATTATTGATTAAACATGTAATTTTGTCATTTACGCTTCGCCAGAGTAAATTTGAGCGCGAACGTCACAGGAAGCATGGTACAGGAATATGAAAAGATATTTCCAGCATACGCCCTACTTCGGCTTGTAAGAGACTATAGATCGTGAATCATATATATTATTCGGTTATCTTACGCATTTATACAGTATAGTATAGTAATACAGGTGTTTCCATCGACAAATCCGCAATCAACATTACATGTAGTTCCCAGTTCGCGGATAGAGCGGCGTACGACGGCAACACGGCCTATGTGTCAAATATCACTCCGCCTCACGATTCTCTCGCGCCTTGAAAAAACGATTCTCTCGCGATTGAAGATTCGCGATCAAGAACGGATCGCGCATGGGTAAACGATTCAAAAACGATATCGCGAGAGAATGGTTTTTTCCAGAAAAGGTTCAATCGTTTTTTCTCATTTTTTTTCTCGATATTCTCGCGACTGATTCGCGATTGATCGTTTTTCAATCGAGAAAATTGAAGAAAAATCGCGACTGAAGAAAAAACGATTAATGGAAACGATCCCTAACGGGTTTTGAAATGTATTGAAGGGAAGATAACTACTTGTTCTTATTTTGTAACAATTCAAAAATATAACTACAGCATGGCCATATGTAAGACTTACCAACCATCAACTTTCTTTCAGGTATGTTCTTTAGTTTTGACTGTACACCGAAGACACGAAAAACAGCACCAGGGGAGAGAACTCGAAAACTGCTTGTCTGACCTATTTATTTTATTCGCTCATTTTGTTGAGAAAAACTTCAAACACATGCTTTCCAATTGTCAACTTCGTCTTCCAATCCGTTTGCTCAATATTCTCAAAATAAAATTTCACTTTGCTCGCCTACATCTTATTAGGTCAAGGTCAAGTTCAGTTGTCCAAATAATATGCATAACTTCAGACGTATATTTAACCGTGTGCTCAATATCTAAGCTCTACAGTGAGGCTTTCAGGACGTTTCGTTGGGGACAAATTTGGATAGCATCTTAATAATAATAAAAATCCGTAGAATGACAATAGGTCTATCCATTGGAAATGGAAAGACCTAACTAGAGTACAAGGACTGTCAACCGTTCTCAAATGAAAAACTGTGGTGCAATGAAAAAATTAAAATTGATAATAAATCTGTACATTTAGGTCACTGGGATGGAAAAGGCGTGAGGTTTGTAAATGATATTTTAGATAATAACGGATTTTTTTTTGTCATTTGACTCTTTTCAGTCCATTTATAAATGCGCAGCCAATTTTCTGGAATAATTATCAGTATGTCAGACAAGTAGTATATAAAACTGATATTGACGCAACTTGACCTTTGACCTCAAAACTTTGCATAGTGGGGAGAAAAACTACGTCCGAACACAGAAGAGTTCCAATTTTGCAGGTCACTGCGCAGGTCAAGTGGTTGCCATGATGAAGTCACTTCCGGTCACGTGACCTTTGGGGCATATATTCCCCCGCGGTGATGCGGTCGCGGGAAAAAACCTCGGCGGACAGAAAAATAGTCCGAAATACGCGGAGAGCTGGGGAAAATTCTCCGGCAATCTCCGGGACATTTTGGAGGCGAGAGGGGCCCCTAATGGACCGACTGGGTCGAATGAGGTGTCAAAGTGAAGCGCTCCTTCAGGGCGATCAAGTCGTGGGTGGGTGTATGTAAAATTAGGATTTGTCCCGAAAATACAAAAAGCGGAACACGGACTTCACCCCTACAATAGGGGAACCCTTATCAACCATGTTCAAAAGGGCTAATATCGGTCTCCGGCTTATCGGGCCTGCCTATCAAATCATGGGTGAGTGCATGTAAATTGAGGATATGTCCCCGAAAATATAAAAAGCGGAACACGGATTTTACCCCTAAAATTGTGCCTGATTCGCACATTTGCATCTGGACGGGAAAATGCCCGTATGTGTATATGGGTGGTCATTTTTTGTGGATTTTACTATGGATTGCGGTGTCTTGTTTTCTTAGCCTCACCACGTAAAACACGATGGGAAGGGTCTCGAAAAGTTCACGGAGGTCTAGATAGCCACATAGGCCTACTGGCTCAATGGATAGGTCCATACTGGGCAATTCACACATGTTCATTGCGATATGGGTTTTGGGATCTTGTTTTTCACGTCTCACCACGTAGAACACGATGGGCGGGGTCCCGAAGCTAAACGGTGAAATTTTTAGAAAAGTTCACGGAGATCTGGATAGGCCAATAGGCCTACTGGCTCAGTGGATAGGTGCATACTGGGCAACTCACACATGTTCATTGCGATATGGGTTGTGGGATCTTGTTTTTCACGTCTCACCACGTAAAACACGATGGGCGGGGTCTCGAAGCTAAGCGGTGATTTGTTTTTGAAAAAGTCACTGCCCGCATGCGCAGTGGATAAATAGTGCTGGATGGCTGTTTGGGGGTCTAGGTGAGCCCCTGGTGGTCCGGTGGTGTCGTACGAGGTCTTATTTTGAATCTCTCGTGGAGGAGCATCCGACTTCAATATTCTGCGCATGCGCAGTCTGGCAGTAGTATAGATAGCAGGCATTTTGGTGGTGCGTGGGAGTGTGTTTGGGGTAGAGATGGACTATTATTGGTCCAAATGGGTCGCGGGATGTGTCAAATGTGAAGCTTTTGTGAGGTAAGAGTCAGAATGGCGTGTTTCTTATTGCAAGTCGCGTCAATCTGCGCATGCGCAGTTGGGTGTAGTAAATAAAGTGGTCATTTTGGGGGTGCGTGGGGGTGTGTTTGGGGTAGAGATGGACCACTGTTGGTCCGAATGTACCGTGGGAGGTGTCATTTCCTAGATCGCGGAGTGTAGACCCCGATTTGATGGATGTTCACAGCATCTGTGACGTCATCGGTGACGTCATCAGTACGAGTAGTAGCGAAAGTACATGTGCATGTACTATGTGCCTATACATGTACTATGCGCCTGTACATGTAATCTGTCCATATACATATACTGTCAATGTACATTTTCCTTGTCCATGAAGTCAGCTTACCTGGCTAGTACTTCACACATTTATCGTTTTGAATTTATCTTAATTGTAAGAAATTACATATCAGACTGTATGTTTGTTGTCCATAATAATGACATAATTATGTATGACCAGATTGTATCTATGTTGTCCACAATAATAACCTAAGTATGTATGACCAGTTACATCCGGGGACCTTTGTTTTACATCTGGGACCTCATCTTACATCCGGGTTTCATCTTACATCCGGGTTTTTCCATGTTTTACATCCGGGACTGTAGTTTTAGATCCGGGTGCTACAATATATGTCTTGTATTATACAATATATGTCCTGTATTATAAAATATCTGTCCGGTATTATACAATATTTATCCTGTATTATACAATATATGTGCTGTATTATACAATATCTGTCCTGTATTATTCAATAGCTGTCCTGTATTATACAATATATGTCCTGTATTATACAATATCTGTCCTGTATTATTTAATATCTGTCCTGTATTATACAATATCTGTCCTGTATTATACCATATCTGTGCTGCATTATACCATATCTATGCTGTATTATACCATATCTATGCTGTATTATACCATATCTGTCCTATGTTATACAATATCTGTCCTGTATTGTACCATATATGTCCTGTATCCTGACTCTACCCCACAAAAGCTTCACTCTGACACATTCCACGACCCATTTGGACCAATAATGGTTTATCTCTATCCCAAACACACCCACACGCACCCCCAAAATGCCTGCTTTCTATACTACGGCCAGACTGCGCATGCGCAGAATATTGAAAACGGACGATAGATTAGTCCAGTCTGAAGCTCCTCCACGAGAGCTTCAAAAAAAGACCTCTTGCGACACCATCGGACCAACAGGGGCTCACATAGACCCCAAAACGTCCACCCAGCACCATTTACCCACTACGCATGCGCGCAGTGACCTTTCACCGCTCAGGTTCGGGACGCCGCCCATCGTGTTCTACGTGGTGAGACGTGAAAAACAAGATCCCACAACCCATATCGCAATGAACAGGTGTGAATTGCCCAGTATGGACCTATCCATTGAGCCAGTAGGCCTACGGGCCTATCCAGATCTCCGTGAACTTATCGAAAAATTTCACCGTGTTGCTCCGAGACGCTTCCCGTCGTGTGTTACGTGGTGAGACAAAGAAAACAGGACCCCACAACCCATAGTAAAATCCACACAAAAATGACCACCCCTATACCCATATAAGCATTTCCCCGTATAGATGCAAATGTGCGAACCAGGCTCTATTTTAGGGGTAAAGTCCGTGTTCCGCTTTTTATATTTTCGGGGACAAATCCTCAATTTACATGCACCCACCCATGACTTGATAGGCAGGCCCCGTTAAGCCGTAGACCGATATTAGCCCTTTTGGATATGATTGATAGGAGTTTTCTCCTATTGAAGGGGTAAAATCCGTGTTCCGCTTTCTATATTTTCGGGAAAAATCCTAATTTTATATACATCCACCTATGACTTGATCGCCCTGGAGGAGCGCTTCACTTTGACACCACACTCGACCCAATCGGTACACTAGGGGCCTCTCTCACTCTCAAAATGTCCTGAAGATTGCCGGAGAATTTTCCTCAGCTCTCCACGTATTTGAGACTACTGTTTCTGTCCACAGCGACTTTTTCCCGCGACCGCATCACCGCCGACGGCTTCACCGCGGAGAAATACATGCCCCAAAGGTCACGTGACCGGAAGTGACGTCACCATAGCAACCACTTGATCTGCGCAGTGACCTGCAAAAATTGAAACTCTTCTGTGTTCGGAGGTAGTTTTTCTTCCCAATATGCAAAGTTTTGAGGTCAAAGGTCAAGTTGCGTCAATATCAGTTTTATATACTACTCAGGCAGTACGGAAAGCAGCAAACAACATGAGGTTTTGACTATTACAGAAACAATATATGATACCGTTGATACCGCCCCCCTATGTCACTATTAATAAGTGTAAAAAGAGGCTGTAAAGTGTTATATAGAAATCTCTTGACCTCTAGATTTACTGTATTAAACAGTTCTTGGAAAAAATTATAGTGATTCGGAGTGATATATATGGAATAATAATGTAACAAAGAGATGTGAAATATAAATCGTTTCGATACAGAATTATTAACCGAATATTGACTACCAACATTTTTGCCCATAAACTTTACCCTGATATATCTAACTTATGTACATTTGGTAGCAAAGTTCAAGAGACTATTATTCATCTCTTTTGGGAATGTGAACATATCTACCCTTGGTGGAGTTTACTGGAAAACTGGTTCGCTTCGGCGGGTGTTCCAATTATATTTTCTCCAGAAAAAGTTATACTTGGTCTTTTACAACCCAAAAATCAGCCACTCAACTACTGTATTTCTATTATTAAATTTTCTATATATTAAATGAAAGTAGTTAAAAATCCCTTGGTTGAAAAGTGTTCAAAACTCTTTAAATGTGCGTACGAAACCGATAAATATTTCCAGTACAAGAACTGCGAATGACGCTTGTTTTACCAATATTGGTCATCGCTGCATTTACTGTTTAGACTCTTATAGATGTTGTTTGCGTAGATAAATCGAGGTGTCATGACGATGTATCTGTTTTGTTGTATAACATGAGTTTCTAATTACAAATACAACCATTTTTGTTTAGTACAATAAAATATTGTATGTACAATGTGTATTACCTGAGAAAACCAAACACAATATCAAAAATAAAAAAAAATAAAAAAATCAGTGTTTGTTCTATCCGATTTAGTGTCAAGTCCAGCCACGATCAGCACAATCGTAATGAATTATCAGTTTCATATGACATCCGCCTTTCTTTTTCGATAAAAACGCGGAAAAGGTCGCGTTCGGCACCCACAACTTCAAATAATTCAACTTACGCATCGACGAATTGGTCTTTTCTTTCAGAAGAGTTAGAAGATGGGTAAATCAGATCACCAATATTTTAGTGGGGGGTGGGGAGGGGGGAGTGACCCCTTCTATTCCGATTCTACGTTGATTTTTTTACAAGCGTTGATCAGCATTAATTACAAAACTTGATTTCAAATGTTCCAGATGTATATGTTCACCAGACCGCGAATATCACAGCTTTATTTATTAGATTCTTATGTCGATCTTTTAGCCAATGTTTATTATTTTAGCCCATATACAATAACATTTTTCTTTTTATCGGTCTATCTCTCTACGTTATTTGTGTAATCTCTGTGGTATGCCGCTGGCCCCTATAGTATTCATCATTCCGCCTGATAATAACTAGAGTTAAGCGGCGAGCTCTCTTGTGTTGGAGGTACGATTATCACCGCAGTCATGTACTTCGCTCTATCGCTCTATCGCCATCGCTCTATCGCCATAGCTCTATCGCTCTATCGCCATCGCTCTATCGCTCTATCGCCATCGCTCTATCGCTCTATCGCCATAGCTCTATCGTTCTATCGCCATCGCTCTATCGCTCTATCGCTCCATCGCTCTGTTTTTTGACGTACGATGGCGAAGTGAGGATGGCCCCTCTCGGCCACCATAATCTTCACTGTCAAAAGTATGGGGACTGGAAAGTCGGTATTTTACAGTATGTAAATTTGGTTGGAAGTTCCCTCTATACGACCAAACTTAGCATACAGAACACACGTTTTCGCCCCATGTTTCTATCTGAAGCATATACCATATATAGCTCTATTCTGAAGACCGTATAGACCCTTTCTCTACAACGGATGACGTCACAGATGACTTCTCTCACTTCTCTCAATATTCTTCTGTGTATACACTCCATGTTCTTCCAAATGCCAAACACTCGCCTCTAAGATGTAAAGGATAGACATTTCTCTAGTGTGCCAATGACACAATTGAACTAAACTCACAGGCTAGTAATTAAAACACCAAACCCTCCACGTTTATGGGAAAGATATTTTTACTCTCATAAAAGAGATGAATACAGAGTTCAAGGTGTGCTCGATTTATTTTCTTCCACAATGGCATCGCACAGTTACTGTTATCGTATCATAACACTAGTACACATTAAAGGTATACATATCATAGTTTAAATCCTAAAGTAGACGTAATCTTGCTGTTAGAAATACAAGCGTCTTCTCCGTCATCCAATATTCAGGCGTCGTCCATAATACATGGAAAATGGACGCCGTCCATCGAAAATATACCATGTTATGTTTTATTCATCTCTGTTATGATCCTTATTTTGTAAACACGTGTTAAAGGGGATATTGAACTCTTCTTTTATTATATAATAATAAGGGGAGATACATCTTGCATATTTTGTGTAAATAGGGGGAAATTGGTTTTACCCTACATCTCTCATTGTTTTTTTGTCTGGTTCGCTGCAAGATCCATTTTCTCGATCGAGCAGTTTATCTCCCTGTGTGTCGCTAGAATCTCGCTAATTTCGAGGATCTGGCATTCAGTTACAAATAAAGTCTTAAATAAATTTTTAAAGAGAAAATCTGTTATTTTACTTCCTGTTAATTATATACGGTGTTTCATTCAACTTCATATAGAATTATTATTATTAGTTTCAGTATTATTATTAATGTATCTAATCACCACATATCCATGGGAACGCAAGATTCCTCTTCCGTAGGCTATACGATTACATTTGAGCACTTGACCAATATCTCCTATGGTGCTTCACCATAATGGCCGATGTAACAGTCTCGGCTGAACCCGTTCGCCTATGCCCATACAAACACCACCCCAACACCCCAGGATGATTCAGCTCATAATCCGTAATCCTAAAGCAGAAACTAAACATTACACGACACAAGCGACACAATACTCCGGATCCTCTATCTACTCTTTATCAGGAGAGGGAGAGAGAGGGAGAATTAAGGTTCAAGGTCGCGTTCAGCAATATTTCAGCTATATAGCGACGATCAGGCAAAATTCTAAGTACTCAAGTCAACGTAGTAACCCAACGCATTAAAACATACACACATTAAAACTTATGTAACAGCCCGATTTCTCTCAAATAACCCAAGATGCAATCCTCCCTCACCCGACTAAATAGATCTTCCAAAGTAGTCGCTCGATAAAAAGCATCTCTTGCAATCTTAAAATCTATGCATTCGATAAGAATACCGAGTGTAATATGCAAACTACTGTATACCGTATCCAAGTTAAGGCAAAAGCTGAATGTATAGTTTGTTGTATATAATACCTAAAGTGTCCGACCGCCGTAAGTCTACAACGTAGGGGGATTGGTTTATAAGTTGTAATAGCTTGTCTACAATCATGTTGCCTATAAAGGACAATGGAACAAAGGATATGTTACGTTTACGAACGAAAACCTCCTTCGTGTGTGACGGTAATAAAGTCATTTTTTTTTCACTCCAAAATCTGCCAAAAAAAAATTTCTTGAAGATTACGGATGTTCAGCTGCATAAAACTGGAGGTATGATTGATCAAAATGTGCTTCTGGGATTTTGTCCGGTAGTAAAAATATTACACCTCAAACCAAACCATTCGTGGCTCTGTCCAATAAACAAACTTCCCAATATATTGTGTGACAAAATTATTTTGGTTTGAGGTGACATATTTTTGCTATAAAATAAAATTCTCACTGTAAATGCCTCAAAAATACCAAATCGGCCCGAGGAGCACATTTTAATCAATCATATCTTCATTTTTATACAACGGAGCATCGCAATTTTTTCGAGGTTGATATTTCAGTATGTAAACTCCTAGAAAAATCTGATTTGGCAGGTAATGGATTGAAACAGAAATCAGATTCATTACCTTCACACACAAGGAAGTTATTCCCATATTGTCGTCACATATCCTTTAAAACAAACAATCATTACCCCTAACCCATCGATTGTATGATGCTTTGTCTTGACCCAGACAAGTGGGACACATTAGATGAGCCGTCTCTTAGTCAGCGCTGTCCCCATTCTATTGCATGAAAGGGACAGGATGAGAGATGAGCCATTTACACAGACAATATCAGAAGAATTTGTTCCTTGAAAGATACGGAGCCCTCCTGCAAACACTTTTAAACACACTCTAGAATTTGTCTTTGTACAGCTAAAAGTATGTCTTATAGCAATGGAAATGTATAAATTTGTTGATAGCGTATTTCTTGAAAATCCTGATATATAAATGTTCACCTCATTTTACAGAATGAGACTTATTTTTTAGATCGCTGTTCTCAGAAAAGTATTCAACTTATCGTAACTTACTTCATCATTTCCTGTAACAGAAAATATGTTTTTCAGTTTTGTCAATTTTAGTCTAGTTTTTGTTCTATTGCCATTTAATTCAACCTCAAAGTTCAAAACTGTGAGTTATTCGGTTTTATAAAGAATTATTTCATTGAATGTCAATAGAATTGGAACTAGACCAAAATTGATAAAACTGACACAAGGATTTCCTGTTGGAGTTGTCTTCTACAGGAAATGGTGAAGTAAGTTACGATAAGTTAAATACTTTTTTGAAAATAGCATTTAAAAATTTAAATCAAATTGTAAATTAATTTTGTTTTTAAATCCAAATCTTCACAACCTACAGGTTTACACTGACCAAATTGATATATTCGGAATCCTTAAGAAAATGTGCTTTCA
>JAVTVY010032503.1:0-14654 GCA_036873755.1 Hanleya hanleyi
TTCTCTCATGGATGGGCCCAGCTTCTATCTTCCTTCCCCAGGGTTTTGTAGTAGGTTCCAGCGTCTATCGTCCTTCCCCAGATATACGTGGTAAGGTCCAGCGTCTAGCTTCCTTCCCCAGGTCTTCGTTCACTCCCGTATGGATGAACACTGCGTCGTGTCTCGTCTTACACGACCTGGTCCTCCCGTGGTTATGTCCGACGTGTGTCTTCCTTCCCCCGGTCTTCCTCCCTCGGGTGGTATGGACTTCTCGTCGTCGTCGTGTCTCGTCTTACACGACTAAGCCCTCCAAGCGTTGATAACCGTCAATGGATGCGGACGGCCTGGGCACGACAGTACTATCACAGTACAAAGGCTTCTACGGCACCGGCCCGTCTCTCTAACACCGCAGGACTATTCAACTGCACGGCTCACCACAGTAGCAGACAGCACCCCTCGTAGGAATACACCCCCAGGCTTCAGCGACCCCGCTCACGGCGACTCACTCCGCGGCCCCGCTACAAGGACGAATCATCAAGGCTAGAGTTCACGGCTACACGGTCCACATAGGATCGGACATCAATAACACACGGTGGATAGGCAGGCACCTGGTCTAGTAACCCTCTTCCTATACTACTGTATGGGCACCTGGAATCGGCACCCTCCTTCTATACTACTGTATGGGCACCTGGAATCGGCACCCTCCTTCTATACTACTGTATGGTCAACTAGTATAGGAACCCTCCTTCTATACTACTGTATGGTCAACCGGTATAGGAACCCTCCTTCTATACTACTGCAGGGTCAGTTGACCCTTGAACCCTCTCTCTATACTACTGCAGGGTCTTCCGCAATAGATGGGCATCACGTCTAGGATTCCCCCTCTATATACTACTGTATGAGACAGTAGTAACCTATCATTGGCCGTGAATTACTCAATATATGTACAGGTTGGTGAGAAACTGTATGCTTATGGGGCCGTGAATGGGCAATCGTTTATCGTACGATTGACTGGGTAGGTGTATATATATCAAGCTATAGGCTCGAACCTATAGCTTGTGGGTGTTAGCGTGAATGTATTTCAACCCGTGGGTTGTGGTTTAAGTACATGTGTGCATGAATAATTGTTTATGTAGGAACTGTGTATGAAATGCTTTAGCTATATCTTCTTCACAGGGACTCGCATCCCTTACCAGATACAGCTTAATAGATACACGAACCACAGCGCAATCTTTGAACAACTGTGCGATACGGTTGAAAGCAAAGAGAGATGCGGCTAATGTATGGCCATGCTATCGACCCTAACGCCGTTAGTTAATTCCCAGAGCTGAGCCCGTACTGGCGTACGGTAGAGAATAAGAATAACCATTGGCGATAAACGTCTATACTCTTAACTTCCAGCGCAATATCCGTTCAACTGTGCAATACGGTTGATGCCGAATAGAGATCGAAGTAGAGTAAACACGGCCCGAACATGTGAATGTAAGTGTGTGTAAATGTATGCAATGATGATGCTATAATATTCGGCGGCCTGGTCCCAAATTCGGCGGCGGCACAAATTCGGCGGCGGGCTTCTCCGGCCCGGCAATGTACAAATTCGGCGGCGGGCTTCTCCGGCCCGGCAATGTACTGGATTCTTCTCCCCAATATATTTGGCGTGTGCTCTCACCTCGATGTTTCTGCTGGTCTGCCTCGTTTCAGCGAGAGTCCGGCTTATATATGGCTACCGCTCTTCTGCGGATAAAGGCAGAAACACGTCGTCGAAGATGACAGCGCCCTCTATATTGTCACTTACACCACTTCCCGATCAGTTTATCTGGACTTCGCTGGATAAATATGGCTATGGAGGAACAAACCATAATTCATAACGGACATAACTGGTAAATCTCAGCTTCCAACTCTCTCTAGTTAATTCATACGAGGACCGCAAAGTTCACTGTCCCTCATCTGCATATTTACCGAAATCGACTTCCGCATTCCTGACTGACGTCATCTTCAGCGAAGCGAGTGGGCTTACCAGAGTCCCTTCCACCGTCCAGACTGGTCGTTTGAGATAACTTCGCCGGGGTTTCGAGGCATTGTCTGTCTCCCGGATTATTATAGTTCATTCTAGGCAAATTACAGCGTTGAATTCCATCAGGTAAGTCAACCGCACACATAAACACAATGTAACTTTCGTTTTCACAGTAGTCACGTGTCAGAACACAAGCAGTGGCTGATTAAAGGGGATCCCAAGGGGTCGTTGTCATTCTGCACTTTCGTTACAGTAAGTATGGTCGTATGGGCCGGGATAACCAGGTTTTTTTGTTGTTGCTATTTTGCAGTCAATTTGGTTGTACCTTTAAGGTACTCGAGCTAGCCAGTATATTTGAACACCACCGGAAAGCTGTTCCCTGGTGTATGAGATGACTGGAATTTTGTGCAACCAATACATTTATAAAACCATTATATGAAATCAGCATGGACGTGTTGCCTCACTTATTCAACCCCTATATCATGTACATAAATCTGTTCCATTACCTTTTTTCTTTTTGGGGGTGGGGGTCACTAGGTCAAAATAGTGGTCGAACTAGGTAACTTGTTACTACCATATATACTGGAGAACTCAATTTGTATCGCATATGCATAAACTTTCAATTTGTCACCAATTGCTTGTTGCCATCAAACGTTTCTTCATCGGCCAGGGCCCTATTCAATTACCTCCAAGTTCAATGGGTTCTCTGTGCTTTGTTTTAGGACTCTGATAGGTGGGGGGGGCAATAACTTTTTTAAATATCTGGGGGCCGTTTTGCTATATTTTTTCAATGCACCGCACCTCCTCCCCCTGCTCCGATAACAATTTCTCGCCACCAGTCCCTTACAGTATGTGTTGGCAAACTACTGGCGCTTTGGCAGGGGAGAGACCACACTGCGACACAATCTGTCAAAAATCATCCGTCGTGTGGTTAAAAGAAGCTTGGACTAGCTTGTAATCTGAACCTTTTTAAGGGCTTTGTCTAGGCAGCCACATCAGTTAGTCAGCTTGAAAATGGCAAAGTCTGAGTTAGAACACGCGCATGTAAAAAATTAGAAAATATTTGAAGAAAATCTTTTGCACATACCAGAGAATTAACATTTGGCAGGAAATTCACATGAATAGTAACATAAATTATTTTAGCATCAAATGACAGTTATTGGACGGTGACAGTTATTGGCCGGTGACAGTTATTGGCCACTTGGATGAAAAAAAAGACGTTTATCCGAAGATTTCTCCAAATTTAGGCCATGTTGTGAAAAAGTCATTAGACAGTTCCAAAGACAACTTGGTTTTTGGCCATGGACAGTTCTTTATTCAGACACCCCTGTAAGAATTCCCTTAAAACGGCTACGACGCGGATCCGTGGCCAGGTTATCGAACGTTTACGACGTGTTAACTTACTGTCTACTCCACTCGGTCTAAACGCTTTTGCCATACGGATTTCGCGGCCCATCAATTCAATGTTTTATTGAAATTGAAATATTTAAATTTTCATAGTTCATTCAATATCTTTACAAGCGCTGTATTTTAGAATAAATAAATAACAAGGAGAGAGTAGATAAATACAAGAACAGAAGAATCGACTGTACAAGCATGGATGTTTACCGATAAAGGTCTTCTAAATGGTGGTCTAACAGGCGCACTGATTGGCTAAATACGGATCATCACGCCCTCCATTAGAAGCGCTCTGATTGGCTACCCTGTTTATAGTGCGAGGATAGCCGCCGGATATCATATTTTATATCTTGAGACTGGAGTAGAAAAATATATAACGAACTGGCTGTTACATATTCCTGCCATCATCTCGACTAAAGAGGCTGCCCCAAGCTAATAGAAGGAGAGAGATTCGCCTGCCTCCGCACATTAGAGAGCGATTGGGGGCTGAATACGCCAGCTTGCGCCAGGGTATCGGCCATGTGAGCAGGTTGAGGTCCAGTAGGGTCGAGAACCAGAGGCTACTTGTCTGTACTATATAATTCTGTGTTTTGTGGTATTCTAACTATTTGAATATTCGCTTTCCGAAATGGAGAAGATCGATCTTCTGTGTTTGAACGCGTACATGGGATACATGAATAAAACATTTCAAAAGGGGTTTTTGATAACTTTTGCGACACCTGTTCGGTGAATAAAAATTCAATATTATACCAACACGTCCGGAGTCATTAAAGTTAGAAGTTGATATTTGGTATTCTCTGCATCTTAATTAGAACGGTCTCTGGTTCCCTTTGAAGGACGTACAGACGTTAGCGTAATTTCTCCGACAGATTTGAAGCAAAAAAAAAACGCTCTCAGAAATCTTGATTTTTCTTGGTTCGTCACAGAAGAGTTCGTGAAACCGATTTGGTTCGTTGTATTGTGTTTGTTCACCAAAGAATTCTTTATTTGGGTTCTTCCTACTCCAACGTTTGCGTTCACGAGACCGCGATCCGCAGTTCGCAGTTCGTTATTCGCGGGGACCAACCAGTCATTCAGCGACTCCTAGCATCGTCCCCTGGCGTCCCCTATGCACAGACATTCTCTCTTGCTATGCAGAGTTTGGAGTTCAAAGTACTCATAATAAAAACATACAGATTTCTATGTCTGAAGAAATAATTGCTGGTCCCCTCGAATAACGAACTGCGAACTGCGGACCGCGGTTTAACTTTATGAACGTGACATATCCCTTTACAAAAACGAAAAATATTTCGGCCGAGGCAAACTAATATTGCTGTTTGTTGGCGGTTTTGAGATACCCTTGCACAATTGCCCCTTTTGCAGGGCGTTGGGATCTTCGAAACCGCAGAATCTCCCCATGTCGGTTTCGATTTCGAATTTGTTGTGATGACCATGAGAGTTTGTTATTCTACCATATTTTCTGGTCGATACTTCATGTAGGAACTATTGTCTGGGTCTTTGTGTCGCTGAAAAGGCACAGGTCTAGACACATTAATTTTGCCCCCAGACGTGGCTATTGTATGCATTGTCTCGTGATACTTACATGAAGTACACGCTTAAAAGTAAAGTGTTGAAACTTACTCGTAAAGTGTTGAAATAACCCTTTAAGTGTGTCCGCAGTGACAACGTCCCTGTGGACACACTGAAAGGGTTATTTCAACACTTTACTGGTAAGTTTCAACACTTTACTTTTAAGCGTGTATGAACCTATTTTCTGGTCAGCAATGTGGTTCCGTTCAGTTCAGGCGATGACAGATAGTCGCTGGTCAATCATGGTATCAGCAAAGTTGCTTCTTGGGGTTATGGTTTGGATGTCTGACCTGTCCGGCGACGCGGACATATTTAGATCAGCATTGTAACGTATACATACATAGATTCTGCGTGTCTAAATTTGTCTGAGCCCAAGGTCTCAAACTTTCGGCTGATTTTACACTCTTCCACTCCTGCCTTCCCCTTTAGTTTCAATTAGAAATTTTACCTGCTCATGCCCAGCTGTCTCAAAGTTTCGAGAGAAATTTTGAATAGTTATAATCAAGATGTGATTCGGCGATCGGTGAAGTTTACTTTTAAAGCGAAAAGGTATATATTTTTTTCTATTTCGCATCGAAATTAAACCAAGATAAAGTGAGATGGCGGTACGAAAACGTAAAAATACGAATTGGAATACAGACTAAGATTAATTTAATATACCTTAATTTGTCATCAATTTGTTGGGAAAAGCGTATATAAATGGAAGTTAAAATTGATTGTTTACATGTAAAAGAGGTTTTGATTTCCGGGTATGTTACATTTTCGGTAATGTCAGAAGAACAGAAGTGTACTTTTTTCCAGTTGAGAATCACGTCCAATATTTTGAACATTTTTGGGGAACTCCGTCGCAGAAAGCATCAACGCAAATCTGGTGAATATATGTGATTAAAAACATTTAGGACAATTTCAACTGTCATTGCAATGTCATTATTTTCACAATATGCAATTTTGATAAAGACAAATCTCTCGTGATTACGTGAAAAATTTGTGTGAGCTGTTTGCCAGTACCAAATACGACAACTTCCACATGTAGCTGTATACTGCTGTTCACAACTCGCTCGAGACCAAACACAACAAATTCCACATTTGGCTGTATACTACTGTTCACAACTCGCGCGAGATGGTCATTTGCTATTTTCTTTTGCCCGACACAGCCAGACTACAATCGGAGCCTTGCTGGCTTTGAACTTTCTGGAGAAGAGCGTTACCACGCATCGTGTCTGGGTATTGAGCCTTATTCTACCACACCCCATGTGTTTCACCAAATAACATTATTACATGTAAAGAAAGAAATCCAACCGATTTGGTGTGGATTATATTACGTCATAATTCTCTTCGTCAGTTGAACTCGCGGAGAGGTGTAATAGGATTGAAATGGATATCAAAATGTATCGTCTGTCTGTATATTCTTGTACATCCTGTTGCCGTACTTCATAGAGCCAATTAAAGTTGGAGAGAAAGTTTTTTTTTCGCGGAGATTTATCCAAAGTTGTTGATGTCACTAAACCTTTTGAGACGTTTGATAGGTATACAATCCAATCATTGGATGACGGGATAATTTCACATGCACTCTGATACCAAGGGTCACGCTTGCATCATTTTGATCGTTAATGGCGTTTTAGCACGCGCCTACAGCTGTCATTCTGTGGACTCCCCAACCCGTGTCGATTTCAGGCACGCGACTTGCAGGTCTTGCTTGCTTCGATTAATTGACGGTGTTAATAGGGGTGTTAATCCAGTTTCAAATACACGAGAATATCTTCTTTTCACGAAACATCCCCACATTGTGCCGGTTTCAGTATATCGTAATAGAAATAATTCCTTGTTAACTGCGATAAAAAAAACTAGAATAGATCGCTCTGCAATATGATGAGCCTTCACGTTTGATCACCCAGGCTACAGCCTTCGTGACCAAACTTAGACTCATTCTATTGCAGCGCGATCTATTCTAGGTGTTTTACCGCAGTAAACAAGAAATTATTTCTTAATTCGAATATCTATGCTATTCGGTATATATGTTACACGTGTTCCTGTGTGGAAGTTGCAAGGGACGTCATTTCTGAGTTGTTTCACTCAGCTAGCTACATATTTAGATACCTCTGTGTAAGATATAATATTTCGTGATATCATATTTCAGTTCACTGTCATTGTCAGAAGATCTCATTATGTGTCTCTGTGATATCCTTTTGAAAGCGTTTTTGTCGAAACATCTTTTGTGCCAAAATAAGCTGATCAAGATGGTAATTCTTTTTTAGTGTGTTTATTAAAATGAAGTACCCAAACAAGAATACCAAATTGACAATTAGGCCGACTTTTCGCAGTCCACGAATACCAAACTGACAATTAGGCCGACCTTTCCCAGTCCACGAGTTCTAGTTTCTGATGCATACGCCAATTCTTATTAAGGATCAGGATGGCGCATAAATTTTGCGTGTGCAAAAGTGCCCATTTTAAGCTAAATGCCAGATGGCCGGCGCTTCTGAAAATGTATTTTGAGCCATCTGGTAGTCTGGAGCTCAGACTAAACCACGCATTTCTTCTGCATACTTTCAGCCATGTTCACAGATAATCACAGAAGAGAGCTGGAAACAAAAGGGTACACAGTTATAACGAATGTTTTGAGCGATAAACTTTGTGACAACTGTATTGCACAATATGATGAGTGGCTGCAAAAGTTTACGGAGCTCGGAGATTGGCCCTACACCGTCAATTCCCTTCTCCAGGGTTGTAAACTCGGGTACGCTGAGCCGACTTGGAATATTCGCTTAGCCGTGAAACCGGTGTTTGCTGCTTTGTGGGGTACGGGGAAACTGTTGACTAGCGTGGACGCCATTGCTGTTGGACGTCCGCCAGAGACCGGAAAAGAGGACTTTTATACGCCGGGAAACCATTGGCTGCACACTGACCAGGCGCCCAATCAAAAAGGTCTTCACACTTATCAAGGGGCTGCCTACTTGGAGACAGCCGACGAAGATGATTGGACGTTCGTAGTGTTGGAAGGGTCACATCTGCATCTCGAAGAGCGATACACTGACCTTCCCGAATCTAAGAAGAGAACCAAGCCATACCGAACGTTCAGGTTGAAAGACGAAGATATCAGCTGGTACGCAGACAAAGGCAGTACAATAAAAAGGGTCCCAGTACCCAAGGGAGGAGTAGTATTATGGGATTCCCGACTGGTACATGCTAACTCCAGGCCTATGAAAAATAGGAAAAATCCTGACCGATGGCGCTGGGTCGTCTTCGTTTGTATGACTCCTGCAATTTGGAGCACGGAAGCGGATTTAGGTGAGAAAGTTGAAGCTTACAATAACCTTCTTATGACGAACCATTCACCGTCTCAGATAGTTGATTTCTTCAAGGATACAGTTCCAGATGGCTACAGAAATATCCCAGCAACCACGGCCATGCCGGAAATAGGCAAGTCGGAAGAAGTTAAAAAAATGTGCGGGGTTATCCGGATAATTTCCAGGACGGCATCCCTAACGGCCCCGACTGCGCGCCAGCCTGGGAGAATGGCGTCATTGAACGTTATAAAGAATGAAATTCGTCGGCATGAGCTATAGACATCAAAATGTGCCGACTTAATAAAGATATTCTTTTGTTAAATAAATGCACCAAGGATTATGATGGGCCCATTTTGTGCAGAGTCCTCGTGAATGGTATCTTGTTTTCATGATGTTATAATTATTAAATATACCGGCTAATGACATTGTATGATAGCCATCAGGAGAATACATTCAACTTGTATGATAGCTGGCATATTTCCATCTAATATTTGCCAAATTATACATTATTCTAAGAATAATGACACTTTCTTTGATAACTGGGAAAATATAATACATATCTTTGCAATCATGTCAGTTATCACCAGATCAAAATATTATCCTGTGTTAAAAGATGGGGCAAAGAGACATTATACAAACCATGAGCTGATCCGCTGAAGTCCATGGTCACTGCACAGACAGGCTATTCTGTGTTCTCTCAATAATGTGGAAAAGGCAGCTTGAGCAATGAACTCGTCTCATTGCCAGATTGTTCGGTGTGGCTGTTGAACGCACAGGACTACTATCAGTATGGTTTGCGACCAATAATTTTGAAGAAGAACCTGCTGTCTGTCAATTCAGTTATGCAGACATAATAAAGAAAGCGTAGTCTGGGTTTTTTATTTTCGAATTTTTAATGTTAGCCTTTCCAACACAATTCCACAATCTCGAGCAAATAAGAGAACATGTATGGCAGAAGAAGCAATGTTACGATAAGTAAATGTAAGCAAGAAAGCCAGTGATATACAGCGCGGGCTATAGTATGTAATAATAAATTCAAACTGTTCGGTGCGCATTCTTGGCTATGTGATCAGCAAATTTAAGGGTCCAATTAATCGAGACTGATGTCCATACATTCGAGATAAACCTATTAATTTCTCGTCTGAAACTGGAAAGGCAATTGTTCTCGGTTTGATCTCGATTGAAATGACCCGTTTTCCCAGATGGATATGAAATTCCTCGGTTAATCTCCAAACGAGTTCGAGATGGCATCTTATGGACATGTACTTGGAGGTGAAACCTGAGGGTATCAGACTCCTAAATAATTTACACGTTCGGCAGTATTAACAAAATTGTTTTAACAAAACAAAGTTTATTTCAAGTGGTGATAAACTTTTCGACAAAAATCATCCCTCAAAATTTCAAGCTGTGCGCGCTTCTACACATGACCTCTTGATTTTGCTGTTTTCTCTGCCTGCTGAAAGCAGTGCTCAGGCCCCGCAAATAGTTCTCCGGGGAGGCCTGTTATCGAGCAGTGAACAGAAATAAAATTTCCAGCGGAATAGAACAAATACCATACTTGCCACCCGTACCAACGGTTTTCCATTAATCGTTGGAACGAAGGCGGAAAAATCGAGAAAATTCTGGTTTATGGCAGAGATAGGATCGGGACTTTTTTAACTTATGAGCCTGAAGCCTGAACGACAAACCATGAGAGATTGACCAGGACCATTCGAGACGAGATATGTATTACCCGGTTATCGAGAAATCGTCTCGATCGTTTGGACGTGACCCCTTATCGATTAGATTCTTCTTATCATGATAATTCAGACCTCGATCAGCCAAGTTCGTTTGTATTCTCGTGAAAATGGTAATTTTAAAATAAGTAACCTTTAGTACTTCTAAAAAAAACAAACTATATTAGGAAATCCCTAGTTTTCTCATTATTATTATATCACTAAAAACTAGAACAAGCCAGCTCAATCAACCCATAAAAACTTAATATCAAAGAACAATCCAGCATTGCAAGCAACCCAAGAACTTCCCAAATATAGATACATCAAACCCCATGCATATATTTTAAAATGTATGATATCATATGCTATATGTAATATGAAAGTGTATTCGAATTAAAAGTAGTATCCCACTGTCCATGACTGCCATTTTACAATTGCCTCACGCCATTTGTGCGTTCATCCTCTTTTTGTTCCACTGGTTCTCAATCTCCGGTATCTCAGACAAATCGCCCACATTTAGCTTGATTAATATATGACACATTGTCTTCAATCGATAAAATTTGATGTGGGGGTAAATTATCTCTCGCACTGTCAAGCAATTCGTCAGATATTGCCAAATGTTTTCAGTTACACGGTTAGCATGGCACACGTCTATATCAATCTAAATATTTAATTGCACTTAATACAAACTAAGTAATTCCTATATCGTTTGAAGCAAAAGATATTCTAGATGGCATAAGTATATTATATATGTAAGCAAGTTCTACAAATTCTTCTCGAGCCGACAACTTTCGTTAGAGGAATCATCTTTGTAACAATGTCTCTATTACGTACAGTGAAGACAAACCATGTCTTCGTAATACATCCGCATGTGTCCGATAATCGATCGATGTCCGGACCGGTTTGGAGTCTATTACGAGTACAGAGCGCGGATATCCTCGATCAAGTCAATTAGTCGTGAACATGCCCATAGACCTTGCCGAATCAGTCGGTCGAAATTCCTCACAGACAAAATCATTCACGGATCTGTAGAAACTAAACAATATATATAAGTCGACGAAAAAAGGGTCCGCTAGGGAAAATACATTTGACATTAGTGGTGAAACGACATTGGGCGTGTGCTAGTGAAAACAAAAACCCAACCCTTGGAAGTTTACATAAATGCAAAACAACTTCGGGCAAATTCGAGTAGTGGGAAAATGACAGCCCAATGACCGGCGTGCACAGGTGGATCTGGGGATCAGGAGGAAGATCGCAGATCAGGTTTCGGATCAGAAGGAGGATCGATAACCGTTTTCTGACTTATAAATCCGTTTTATCACATGACTGATTTGTAAAGACGTTTACGCCACCACACGATAAGTTAGACCACGAAAAAAACCCACGAGAATAATTGTTTGTCCGTTCTTTCTCAAGAGTTTATTGGGTCCTTTGTTGAGCGGTTCTTCGTAGGTAGAAAGAATAAAACTCTCATTAAAGGTGACTGAAGGTAATTTTACCCGAATTTGCTTTCGTTTGTTGTGCTTGTCGAGCGCGTGGAGGAAAATAGACGATTGCCTATTCTGTACATAGCGAGTTTACCATAGAAACCCCAAACTCGTTTGTTTGCCATAAACGCGAGAAAAATATAAACCCCTTGTAAAGAATTGAAAACTGTGAAAATGTACATCAACGGTTTGTTCTCCAATATTGTACCAAGAAATCCGAAAATCCAAGTAAATCCCATCAGGAAAAATAATTTAGCATACAAAAACGCTTTAAACTTTTGATCTTGGATTATATTAGCATTCTTTACCAACTTGCCTGCCTTCCAGATAACATGAATCGCGCGCGAGAGCAGACCACAGTTGATTATCACAACGAGGCCCACCGGAAGTGCGAACGAAACAAATAGTGCTTCGTTATACATCAACCAACACAAGTTTTCGTTACCGTATTTCACTGGGAGGGTGGTAAAATGGGAGAGAAGAATGGCTGTAGATACTATAACTGCCGGTATCCCCCAGGAGTACAGGAAGTATAGAATGAAAACGTGCTCATTTTTGTGACTCTTGGCGACTTTTGTGGATCCGGTCAACGTTATCTCTAAGTCTAACGCGAGGACGTTGGACCAAGTAAATGCTGCCAACCAAAGGTAGTGCTCCACAGCTGCGATAACCTCGCACAGCCATGGCATCTCTGTGGCCGATTGTATTGTCAAGAATAAGGCCTGGGCGAGTAGAAGGGCAATGGACAAACTGAGAACAATTTTACCCGGGAGAGATCTTAACCTCGGAATGAGACAATACGTTAACACTGTACATAACAGGGCCGTCATAGATAGTGATAACATAACAGCTGTAATAATGCTCTCTACAAGATCACCCTCGAGGTTGACGGTCACTTTGTGTATTTGTTTTCCACCCTGGAAAACCTCGCCACACACGTGGGTGTGTCCGTCTATCTCAGTGACTTGGGTTTGAGAGAAGTTGCCAGTACCGTCTACTAGCGCATCTTCTAACTGAACCAGCTCTTCCGGCGAGACTGGGACAAACAGACAGCGAGATTTCGGTAAAGCACATCCGATCATTGTCTTCTCAATGGTAGCCCTGACTAATCCGTTGTCGCACCTGTTAATCCATGAAATCTCAAAGAACACTTCAGTAGATTTGGTCTGATCTTCATCAGCTGTCAAAAAAATCACCTCATCACTTTCACTGTTAAGGGTAAAAGTTTCTAGATTGTCACAGACGAACTCGGCGGCAGTAACAGATCCCCCATTTCTTACTTTCAAGTTAATTAAGTGGAACAAGGATGAATCAACAACAAGATCATCCAAATACACTAACGTGTCATACAGGGAGACGTTTTTCGAAAGTGCGATATTGATATCCAAAACGGTCGGAAAATTAATAGATGGGGACACTGCGTCTCCGCAGTCTACACTGAGTGCATTGTGGTGGAACTCTGCTGTCATATTATCGATGGAGACCCCATGGTCCTTCGCGTCGTCCATAATGAAGTTTTCAATCAAGATTTTCTCAACTTGTTTCGGGTTTATTGAGAAGGAGATGGTTAAGAGACCCTGGTCTTCATGGATATTTGGCAGACACCTCTCCCCGTCTCTGTGGAAGCCGTTCTCACACCTGCCTTCTCTACAATCACCATCAATGTAAAACCATCCACTGTAACACTGGACTCCTGAGTCAATCGTGTTCGACTCTGATTTCCAGTGGTATCCATTGAAATCCAAGATCAAAGAGAAAGGAGGTAACACAAGACGCCGAGGTAATTGGACGAAGAGTAATTCATTGGGGAACGGGCAGCTAAGGTTGCTTGTACTGGAGCTTGCATTTAAACAAAGGGCGCAGTGTGTATTCTTCACTACTTGCCTGACGGACCTTGCCTCTGATATAACATATGCCGTGTACTTTATGCAACTTGGACCTGGGTCATCGTGTGGTGATGCTTGCGACTCTGTGATTTTATAACCGGAAGTAGAGTTAACGTTCGCGTCAAGTGGGCACGTGTTTACAAAGTTCGGGTTACAGTATCTCGCGTGTTTGGCCGTTTCCTCACTTCCTGGTTGAATCGATAGAATACATCCGATTGCTATGAGACCGCGAATCTGCGTGAGCGTGATCTGGCCCTGGACAATTGGGTTCAAATCTTCACAGAAGGGGCAATTTGACTTCAATTCCCACAGCTCAACATTCTCTGGTTCGACGTTGTTACATAACGCGCAGTATATGTTTTTGTAGGCGATATACGAGTCTTTAGCCGTTACGGGTAATATGAGGAATACGTCCTCCTCATCTGTATGGTGCTCGTCTTCACATCTGTGTCTTGTGGTGCCACGTGACCAGCTCTCGGCACATTGATCAGTCAGTACCGCGTACTTATCCTGAATGATATTTGAGCAACGTGGTTTCTGACTGGATAGATGTTGAAGGTGTTCTGGCATCACAGTAGAATTTGGGCCACAGGCTTCATCGATGTCAAAACAACAGTCACCGTAGAAAGAACAGATGTCGTCACAGAAACAATCGGCTCTCTCCAGGCTTGCGGGTGGAACGTTGCATCTCCCCACACAGGAAAAACTAAGACATATTAAAACATCTCGTCCCTCATACTGTACTATCCTCGACGATAGATTGGTAACATCCGGTATATGGCTATCGTCTGGAAAAAAATGATTTTGAATTAAAGCCAATGAAAACTAATTGCCAATAAAAGGCAAATCTTCTGAAATATGCTTTGTAATTTATGTAGTATTGCAATCATGGATATAATGAATATTCCACTCCCGTTAATGCGAATTCAAGTTTATACCCGAAGATAAACGAGAAGTATACGTAAAATCATCCTGCTGCTGTTACGTTTGTGGAGACAATCATTTATTTCTTGAATTCTGCTCAAAAAGTGTTTTATACATAAACATTGCTTTGAATTTGGGATTTTTTTTGGGGGGGAGGGGGGGGGGAATTTTCGTGTAGAGATTATACAGAAATATATATAATCGTTTCCCGATGATTTCTTAATATATCAAAACTACGAAGCCTTCACCAAAATGATATCTGTCATGACAGATATAGGAAACATTGAATAAGTTTTTGGTTGAATGTGTCATATATTAGATATATCAGCTAGTAAAATCTGTATAGAAAATCCATGAGCAGAAAAAATCCAATTTCAAACGATTGTCAACGCTCT